>BSBN01001379.1:6000000-6300191 GCA_027924645.1 Cunninghamia lanceolata
AGGAGAGGACTGGGCTGCTCAATTGGGTGTATGCAGGTTCATTATTGCATTCTAGACAAGAATCTCTGTTGAAAGAAAATCTATTTATGCTATATGGAAGGAATTTCTATTGATTTTGTCTCCATTGTTATTGCTGATCAGAACAGTGATTTATGGAAAAAGAATCAATTTGTAAAACTTGTAATAGTGAATTTTCTGTTAATATAATGTTGACATTTGATTTGTATTTCACCCTGCATAACACATGGGAATATAAAATTATCTGTTTGTATTTATATTGTTGAAAATCCTCGATAAACAAAATTATGTTTTACCCTGTAAACAGGAATAACATGTATTAATGATGATATCAAATTATATATATTTGATTGTGTCAAATTGTTTTTATGCATTATATAGAATGTAATCATTTTTAATAAAGCATGGTGGTAGCCGTGGCATCCTTGGCTCCCCACCACCTTGCTAAGGTCGGTTGTGGTCAGGGCTTAGAGCCCGCCATCGGTCACAACCTGAATCTCTATTACTATGTTTTATTTGTTGTGTATCATTCACTGCTAATTCTTCACAGCGAACATTACATTCGATAATCCTCTTATATATATATATATAACTGTTGTTAATTCATTACCAGATTTCATAAAATTGCTAATCAATTTTCTCATTAAATACATATATATAAGATAAAATGTATATATATACATATCTTCATATATGTATATATCTATTTCATACTTAGTGTGTATATATATATGATTTGTATATGAATAGTTGGTAAAATAAAATTAGACTTTTAAGTTAAATAATTTGATTTAGTCACGAGTGTATCTCTGTAAATGGCTTTTCCATCATAGTTTGATATTTTCATTAATGGGATAATGTTCATTTATGTGTATTCATATAAGATTCTTCTAATTAAAATTAGAAATAAGAAAATGTGTTAACTCTTTTAACTTTAATAGAATAAATTTTAGTATTTCAGACTTCAGTACTATTCAATTGTTATAGTTTAAAATATTGCATGATAATATCGTTAGTAGTATGAAACTAACTAAGTTGCTCGTTCATCTTTTGTTCAGTTGTAAACAAACAATTCTCTCTCAGGTTTTCATTTCCATATCGAAAGGCATTTTGACTGTATTAGGTAAACTTTTCAATAATTTGTTCAAACATAGTGTTTTAGAAAAACAAAACAATTGCTCGTTTTGGTATTAACTTTTTAGTGTTATTAAGGGTGGGCATGACATAGGTATCAGAGCACTAGGTTGCAACACTTTGGGAACTTTGATGGAAAATGTAGTAATTGTGTAACTTTGTTTCTTGAATATAGAATGCCTCCTCAACGAAGGCGCAATCATTCCGTGACGTCAGAATCAGATTATTCTGAGGAGCATGTCGATCATGGGCCCCAAATACTTCAAACCCTACAACAATTGGTGGATGTTGTTCAGAATAGACTTTCTCCACCTACTAATCATGAGCAACACCATTCAGATGAGCACCACTCTACTCCTTGAGAGCATAGTAGAAGCCTTAACAGAGGAGGAGCAGAGCATTCAGAGGAAGGAATGGGTGAATCAAGACATTATGTACCCCCTCCTCATTTTACTCAAGTAGATCAGGATGCTTCCATTGATGTAGATAAGCAGATCAGGGAATTTCTTCATCTTCAACCTCAACACTTTTCTCGTTCTACTAATGGTTCAGAGGCAGAGTCATGGTTGTTAAGTGTTGAAAAATGTTTTGAACTCAAAACCTATAGAGTAACCTCAAGGCGAGACTGGCGATTCATTTGCTCAAGGATAATGTTGCTACTTAGTGGTGACAGGAGGAGAGAAAGGGGCATTTGACTCTAGATATTAGTACTTGGGAAACTTTCTTGGAGAAATTTAGGAAAAGATACATCTATGAACATTTTTGGTAGTAGAAAATTGATGAGTTTCATGATCTCCAACAAAGAGGTCTTACAGTAGCCCAGTATGAGAATAAATTTCTGGAGTTGTTGCGGTATGTTGATTATATTCAAGAGGAAAAATTGATGGTCAACTGCTTCATCAGAGGTCTTAACCATGGTATTGCAAGACCTGTGTATTTGTATGAGCCTTCTACTTTGAGACAGGCAGTAGAGAAAGCCCTTATTGTTGAAGAAATCTAGCCTAAGCACCATGATAATAGAGATCATCATCGGAATCAATCTCAGAAAACTGTAATTTCTCTCATCCTTTTGTACCTCTTAGGACTAGATTTAGAGCTAATTCTTTTCCTATTAGGTTAGCACTACAGCAACAGTAGCAAGATCAGAAGGCTAAGTCATTTTAGGGAGGATCGGCTAAGTCTTGGCAGGTTCCATCATAGAGGAGAGATCAGAAACCTCAGACACAGTTTGTAGGGCCAACTCGTACTCATTAGAGTTTCTGAGGTAGTCAGACTAGCTCCAATAGACTAGCTTTTCAAACTCTGGCACCACCTAAGGGTCCCTGTTATACATGCGGAGGTGTGGGGCATATTGCTCAAGAATGTTTCCAGAACAGTGCAATAGTAGGAGGGCAACAGGTGACAATTTATGAGCCTACAGTTGGAGATGTGGGTAAATCTCATCGAGTCTTTGCAGCAGTAGATAATCGGCAGGTGGATCATCATGCTTCAGTCATTGAGGCTTTGAGTAAGATTGGTAATATTGTTGTTTCCATACTCTGATTGTAGGGCTACAGATTCATTTGTATCCCCATCTATAGTGGAGAAGTGTGGGCTGGTGGTTGTTAAGCAAGATGCTAATTGGGATGTAGAGTTAGCTTTGGGAGCTAGGATGTCTATCAGTTCTTTGGTTAGGGATTGTCAGATAGGAATTGGAACTTTCTCTACTCTAGCAGATCTCAAGGTGATTGTGTTAGGATCTTATGATGTGATTTTGGGTATGGACTGGATGAATATCCATGAGGCTAAGTTAGATTGTTGCAACAAGTCTATTGAGTGTTTGGATGACGTTGGTAATAAGGTGGAAGTTTCAGGGATTAAGAGACCAATGTCACTCAGGATGATTTTGGCCATGCAGCTAAAGCATTGTATGCGGAAGGGGTGTCAATTCTTTGCTATCTCCATCAACGACAGATAAGAGGACAAGCCAAAGACTTCACTAGATGATCATCCTATTCTTCGAGAGTTCACTAATGTTTTTCCTTCTAAGCTTTCTGGGATGCCACCATGGCGAGATATTGACTTTCATATCAACTTGGTACCTAGAGCGTAGCCTATATCCAAGGCTCCCTATAGAATGAGGACACAGGAACTTCAGGAGCTTAAGTTACAATTGGAGGAGCTTTTGGAGAAAGGTCACATTCATCCTAGCGTATCTCCTTGGGGTGCACCTGTCATCTTCGTAAAGAAGGACGGATCTCTTCACCTTTGCATAGACTACAGGTAGTTGAATAAGCTCACAATAAAGAATCGCTACCCGTTGCCAAGGATAGACAATTTGTTTGTTCAAATTTAAGGAGCAAAGATTTTCTCAAAGATAGATCTTAAATCAAGATATCATCGATTGAGGATTGCAGAAGCTGACATCCACAAGACAACTTTCTACATGCGATATGGTCGTTATGAGTTCATTGTTGTTCCTTTCAGCTTGACCAATGCTCTAGTAGTCTTTATGAGCCTAATGAATGGTGTCTTTCGCATTTTCTTGGATCGATTCGTGGTCATCTTTTTAGATGATATTCTAATTTATTCTCACACGGTAGAGGAGCATAAGGAGAATTTGCAACAAGTGTTCCAGTGCTTGAGAGAGAACCGGTTGTACGCCAATCTTTCTATATGTGAATTCTTCCAAACAAAAATTTAGTATTTAGGGCACATCATATCAAGATATGGGATTTCAGTAGATCCTTCTAAGATTTAGGCTATTATGGAATGGCCTACTCCCACTAATGTTGCGGAGATTAGGAGTTTCATGGGTTTATCTGGTTACTACAGGAGGTTCGTGGAAGGTTTTTCCAGGATTGCACATCTAATTACTTCACTCCAGAGACAAGGCAAGAAATTTGTTTGGACCGAGCAGTGTGAGAGAGCTTTTCAGATCTTGAAGGAGAAACTCACCAGTGCACCTATCTTAGCAATTCCAGATTGTAGAGGCAATTTTGTTGTTTGCACTGATGCTTTGATTGAGGGAATTGGAGTTGTTCTTATGTAGGAGGGACATGTGTGTTGAACACTTGGAATATTGAGAGGGGGGGTGAATTAGTATTCCTTTAAACCATTCGCGTATTAAGCATTCAATCCATTTCCCAAATTCAATAACAGAAAAGCAAATTAAACATAGAACATACAACCACAAACCATAACACATGAACACCAAGATTTTTACGTGGAAAACCCAAAAAGGAAAAACCACGGTGAGGATTAGCTCACAATATATTATAACTGGTTATAAGATATTATAGAAGTGCTCACTGCAGGTGGACTCACTGCCCACTGAGAAACAAAGAGAGAAAAGAAGGGTGGGTTACTGCTATAATTTGAACTGTTACAATTGCATCTACATATGCATGGAATACTGTTCCAATGAAGCTCAAGTTACAGAAACAAAACTTTTCTCATTGATCTAAAATATCATACTGTCATACTCTGTATTTCTTCAATTCACATCTGTAGGGACTTGTCACATCATTTGGATCACATACACACATTCTTGTTTTTTCAAAGCATAAAAAATAAACTTCTTTATATATCCGCTTCCTTTACAACATCAACTAGGTCGGCCTAATTGGATGTAGCGTGCAAAACATGCCAAACATAACCTGTTGGCCTCAAAACTTTACACACACACTTTGTGCCAAGCAATAAACTTTGAAATAATTTGAAATAGGTCAGGATGGACCTAAAATAGCTCCCACTTAACTTCATAAACCATGTTTACCTTCCACACAACATCACTATTTCAAGTCAGCTCCAATGGCAAAGTAACACTAATATGAACCAACTATCAAATCATAAAACGGTATCCAGAACTTCAAATTGCCTCAAACCTGGGATATACACAATTCAGGTATCCATAAACTTATTCTCAAATCTGCATAGTAAAATGTTCACCTGCGGTGAAATGCGGAGTAATTCAAATCACCTTTGGCACTGTTAATGCACATTCTATTTAGGGTGCGATACTCAAACAACTCTATATTTCATTCCAAAGAACATTAGAACTTGAAACTTCATATTTACAATCTCTAACCATGTGTTTACAACACCATACAACTACATAGACATATATTCTATACCAGAGGAATGCAGACCAAATACTGGAACACTGTACACTAAATTCAGTATGCCGACACTTAGCCAAATTTTGCAACAAGTTCCTTACCGGATCAAATCTCTTTGCACAGTTGTCTTCTAAGAAGAAATAAATGAACCTGAATGGAAGAGGATCAAACCCTCTTGCAAAATTCCCATCCAAACTACTCTGCACCTTACAACAGTTGTTGTTGCCATCAATGACAACACACCATAGCATCATGCTTTGCCTTATCTTCTGCATGCTAACAATCTCTTCACCAATGATGTTGCCAACAATCCCTCCTTTGGCATTGATGGCAACACATGATGTGAAAAACCATCAAGACCAAATTCTTCAACAAACATACTCCCACTGAGAAATATGTCTCTCCTTTTTCACATGTCTCTCTCCAAAATACTCTCCCCCTTTGACATCAATGGTAAAGGGTGTACAAAGTTAACTTTGTACCGGATCTCCCCCTAAGTAAATGATACCAAAATTTCAAAATTGTCTTTTAATCTTCCGCATATGTACACAAGAAATCAAAACTTACTGAGTTTTTGGGAAAATGTATTTGTAGATGTTCTTGAGTTGTACCACATCTGAATCCCATTACGCCTTAGCATAGCTCAATATCTATATGTGCCCATTGATCTATAAGAGAAATTCCTCTGCCTTATCCATAGTAGCAGGGGCATTAGACCTTTTTATAGCTTTCTCAACTTCTTTTATCAAACAAGTCATAGAAGCCATCTTGAAGTTAACAATCTCTCTCAGCTGGCTCATTTGGTCTTTTGTAGACTCCTTATGATTTTGCAGTTTCTTTATGTTTGCATGAGCCTTTCCTATTGCAATTCTTAAGTCTCCATTCAAATCTTTTAAAGGATCATAAGTTCTGGAAAGCTTTACAAGTTGATCCTTAAGGCCCTCTATCTTATCCTTTATGTCTTTTATGGTTATGGCCCAAGATAAGCAAAACTGATACAATGCATTTTCATCATTCATAGTTGTCTCAATATATTTTATATCATTTTCTAGAAGAGTGTGTGCCTTAGAGCACCTATCAGTCAGTTCTAACAGTCTCTTGTTATCAAACTCTTCTCTCACCTTTTGCTCTACTGCTAACTCACAAGATTCAAATTGACTATTAACTTTACTCATCAGATCATTCATTTGCAATGTCAAAGTCAAAGTAACATCTCTATTTGCATCAAGCACCAACTTCTCAAAAATCTTCATGGCTTCTTCCATTAACTCTTTACCTTTTGCATGAGATTGCAAAATCTCCTCTTGTGCAGATGCTTGAAAGATTGTTCCTAATTGAATCTTTTGCAAAGGAGAAATGGTAGACAAATTAATCTGACCATCTAAAGCTTGTACTTGTAGAAGCTCTGGGGTAGATAAAACTTGTGATTCCCTTTGCTTCGCCAAAAACTCCCTGATAGAGTCCAGTGGAGAGACTCCAGAGGACTCACCAACCTTGTCTTCTTTCTTTTCTTTAGAGTCTGGAGGAGGATTTTCATCATGCACTTCTCTTTCCTCAACATCTTCTAGAACAAAGTTAGTATCCAAAATATTTGCATTCTGATCCAACATTGCCTCATTCTGTTCTTCTTTATCTTCCTCAGCATTTTCTTCTGCAAGCTCCCTCTGATCATCAACTGTTTCTGTATTCACTAGAGGGTTAGCTGTATTGACTTCTCCTAAAGGTGAGGGCAAATTCTGCTTAGTCACCAAGGGCGGTTCAGCACTTTTCTCTACATTAGCCTTAATCTAGTTGTCATTCTTTTCCTCTTTATCAGAACGATATTCTTCAACAATAGAAATATGAAGTTCTTTCAAAACATTTACAGTTATATTCAAAGTTTCCTTTTCCAGTCTCCTTATGTCCTTTTCATTATTTGACATCAAAGTGTTTATTCTTTTTGTTTTGAATTCTTTGTTCAATCTCTATAAGGCTCTCTTCTTGTCTAGTCCGGAGATGATAGGACAGACTTTTTCAAAAAATCTGCTCTTCATTTCATTATCTCTACTAATTGCTTCATCTATCTTCTGAAATATGGCAAAATAGGTAGTAAATGCATCATCTTGAGCCTTTGAATCATCAATACTATTTATGAAATCTACAATCTGATGGGCTACAGGCTTACCCTGAATCCATATAATTCTCTGAGTACTGGGAAGCTCTTTTACAAATTAAAATAGTATGCAAACAACAAGGGTTCCAATTTTGAAAGGGTATTTCTTCTTCTTTGTCTATTTCAGATTTTCCAAAAATTGTTGTCTAAGCAACTCACACAAATCATAGTCAGTGCCCTTTTCTACCATCTCATAAGCTACATTGATAGCTATAGCAGACACTGAATTCTCCCTGTTAGAGAAATATATCTTATAACCAATCACCATTGCAGCATACCTGACTGTCAGATTCTTGATAGGGTTTATTGTTAAGGCTCTCTTGTCATAGGTGGCACCTGTTAACTCTATCACCACTTCATTCTTAATGGATTTCAAAATAGGAATAGGTCCAGAGGAACACAGACTAGTGACCACCCTCATCACATCCTTTGTGATCATGCTAGGCATATCCAACCATACAAACTGATCATGAAATTTTCTCAACACCAATCTGACCCACTTGTCATCAAAACATAAACTTGGGAACCACTGCCAAACATCGAGTTTCTTAACAATTAGGTTTTGTTATTCTGGTTTAAGTACAAAGTCATCTCCTGTGAGCTCTTTCACCCAGATGTCTCCAAGCTTTCTGTGATAAAATTCTTCTATTTTTCCATGGATATATATTCTTATGTCTTCCGTCGAAAAAACCCCATAAGGGACGGAGGAAAATGCCCCCATCAGATCATCCTCTAAACACATAGCCAGGAATTTCTTGAATCTAGGTTGTGGTTTCTCAGACACCTCAACAACTCTCGGAGTAGCCATTTGAAAATACTATCAGACTTATCAAAAATAGGAATCTCTGAAAAACTAGGGCAAACCAAGGATAGATGAATACCTTTTCTTTGCTTTCACTAAACTAGGGTTTTGATGCACCGATCTCTAACTCGTCTTGAATTCTTCTTCTACTCAAATCTGCTCTCAACTTCACTCTTCAAAAGATTTGTGAATGATTTTGTAGAGTAAAATCTTCTTTATAACCCTTCTCACTTAACCTAATTCATATTTAATTCATCAACCAATAAAGCTGTCAAAATAGTCTCTGCAACTATAGTCACCTTCAAGTGCTCCACAAATCTCTGCATCAAGATTTTTTCTACTGGAACTTTCTCCATTAGATCAAGAATAGTATCCTACAACACATATCCTCATGCTGAAGTATCAGTGTCTTCTCTTTGGCAGGGGGTGAAAGATTTCCATTAAATCTCCCCCTGAGTCAAAGCTCTCATCTTAGTTTTTGGAGGAAACATTTGCACCAGAAGCTGGTACAGACACATCCTTAGCCTCTTTTACATCCTTATTAATCCAAATCTTGCTCATCTCCTTCTTAGTTTCTGCCAGATTAACTTTTTGTATTGGTTTGTTCTTCTCTACCGGAATATCCTTCTTCATGCTTCTGCTTCTGCAGAACTTTGAAATGTGTCCAGGCTTATTGCAATTATAGCACACAACATTCCTCTGACCAGTATTCCTTCCATTCATTCTGGATCTACATTAGTTAGCTTTATGCCCAAATCTATTGCATGTATAGCAGTGGCCATTGAAGGATTGAATCATTCTACCATTGTTATAGCCATTCACCCTTTGACTTTTGCACTCATTAGCTTTATGACAAACTTTCTTGTATCTAAAACATTGACCAGAGAAAGATGGAACATTTTGATTCACTCTGCTCCTACATTATGTAGCCTTATTTCTAAATTTATTGCAGGAAAAATAATAACCATTGAAAGATGGGTACCTTTGAGCATTAGGTTGTCTAACTAGTGGTCTTCTAGCTCCTTTCTTCTGATTCCAGATCTGCTTGCCATTTTTCTTGATTTTAGCTTTTGATGCTTGACCTGATTTTGAACTTGCACCTTTTTCAAACCCTAAGCCTTCTTTATCATTGGGATCTTTCTGACTTGCAATCATCTCATCAAGCCTTGCAGAGCTTATCTTGAATTTTTCTTCATAATTCTTTGCCTTCTCCATATCTAATTTCAGTTTCACAACTTCTTGTTTAAACCTTATACATTCTTCATATTTGCCTTTCACCACTAAGTTCAAACATTCCTCAATTCTTGCCTTTTCTTCAACTTGCACTTTCAGACCATTCATGGATTCATTTGCTAGCCTCAATTATTCACTAACTTCCTTATGTCTTTCTTTGAACTTCTTGACTTGTTCTCTCAATTTTTTGATACATCCATCTGTTTCTTTGACATTCTCCTTCATATCATTGATTTCTTCTTCAATCCTCTCTAGGTCTTCAAGAGCGATCTTGAGTTCTTCACTATTTGCAGACATGTGCTCATCTTCTGAAAATTCAACAGTAGGAATCTCTTCTGGAGGAGTAGGAAACTTTCTAGATGCCATGTGTTCAACCTCCAAGATCTTCCCCAAGCGGTAAAGCTTCTTCCAAGGAACCTTGTTCTGATACCAATTGTTGAACACTTGGAATACTGAGAGGGGGGATGAATCGGTATTCTTTGAAACCATTCACATATTAAGCATTCGATCCATTTATCAAATTCAATAATAGAAAAGAAGATTAAGCATAGAACATACAACCACAAACCATAACACATGAACACCGAGATTTTTACGTGGAAAATCCAAAAAAAGAAAAACCATGGTGAGGATTAGATCAGAATATATTATAACTGGTTATAAGATATTATAGAAGTGCTCACTGCAAGTGGACTCACTGCCCACTGAGAAAGAAAGAGAGAAAAGAAGGGTGACTCACTACCAGAATTTGAACTATTACAATCGCATCTACATATGCATGGAATACAGTTACAATGAAGCTCAAGTTATAGAAACAAAACTTTTCTCACTGATCTGAAATATCACACCATCTACTTTGTATTTCCTCAATTCACATCTATAGGCACTTGTCGCATCATTTGGATCACACACACACACATTCTTGTTTTTCAAAGCATTAAAAACAAACTTCTTTATATATGTTAGGAATTGCATGCAAAAGATATCAATTAAATGCAAATAAAGATTAAACAGAGGAATGAAAAATACACAGAAATAATAACAGCGAGAGACAATTTTTAACGTGGTTCACCCAAACTCGGGCTACATCCACCAACAGAGAGTCCAATATTATTATCGAGCAAATCAAACCGATTACAACCAACAATCCTTGCAACTCAATACCATTGCAAATGCTACAATACAATGTCAACATAAACCCTAACCCTTAGCTATTTTTATCAAGACTTATGTAGGTTACAAAATAGGGTTTTTTTATTTTTATTTTTTATGTTGGCCAATAGAAAAATAACTCCTGACACCTTTATAAAATAATAAAAGGTGTTTGAGGTTTCGGGGGCACTCCCCCTCGACCCCACCCTGTATCACGACAAGGAGCATGCCAAGGGCGCTGCCCCTGGACCCCGCAAGGGGCGCTGCCCCTTGACCTCGTCCAAACCCCCGTTAAATAATTTGGGGGGAAACCGCGCTGATAAAAGTGGGGAAAATTTAACCTCTGAGTCTGATTAGGCTCCATATAACAACAATCTCCCACTTGGAGATTGATCAAACTCCACAACATATCATCTCCCACTTGGAGACTGATCATAACACCGCTACCCAGTAGCTCCCACTGGAAATAAATACCCTGGACCCTGCTGTTCTGATTTTATTGTTTTCAGTCTTGAAGACCAACCGAAGTTGAAGAGGAGCTCAGCTTCTCCCTTGTCATTGCCTTCATAAACATATCCACTAGATTTTCATTTGTATGTATATTTTCTAGCCGTAATTGTCAATCATCCAACATCGACCAGATGAAGTGATACCTTAGTTGTATGTGTTTGGTCTTTGAATGCAAGGTAGAATTCTTTGCAAGATGTATGGTACTCTTACTATCTGTAAACAAGGAACTGGTAGCCTATTGTTTGCCCAATTCTTCCATGAAAGATTGCAGCCATATCATCTCCTTGCTTGCCTCTGTTGCAGCTACATACTCTGCCTCTGTGGTGGATAAAGCAACCACCTTTTACAACCTAGAGATCCAACTCACCGCTGTCCCACTTACAGTAAAGACATAACCTGTAGTACTACACCTGGTATCAATATCCCCTGCCAAATCTGAGTCCACATAGCCCACTAAATTAGTATTAGAGCCCCCAAAACATAAGTGTTTAATGGATGTACCTCTCAAATATCTGAGAATCGATTTTACCGCATTTCAATGCTCCAATCCGGGATTACTCATATACCTGCTTATGACTCCTACAACATGTGCAATATCCGGTCTCGTGCATACCATGGTGTACATTACATTTACTAAAGCTGAAGCATATGGTACCTTGGACATTTTTTCTTCCTCCTCTTGTGTCTTAGGACACATCTCCTTCATCAATTTCAAATGTCTAGGCAAAGGTGTGCTGACAACTTTTGCATTCTCCATATGGAATCTCTGCAACACCTTTTCAACATAATCAGCCTGAGATAGAGTCAATTTTCTATTCTTCCTATCTCTGAAAATTTTCATACCAAGGATTTGTTTTGCTGCCCTCAAATTCTTCATAGCAAATGATTGTGCTAACTGGTGTTTTAACTCTCTTATGTGATCCATGTTAGACCCTGCTACAAGCATGTCATCAACATATAAACATAAAATAATGTAGCTATCATTATCTAGCCTCTTAAAATAAACATAATGGTTAGAATTACACCGGCTGTAGCCTTGCTCAGCCATAAAACTATCAAAATTCAAATACCATTGCCGAGGTGCTTGTTTTAAGCCATATAAACTCTTCTTCAATCTGCACACCAATTTCTCCTTGCCTTTGACCTCAAATCCTTGTGGTTGTTCCATATATATCTCCTCCAAATTACCATGGAGAAAGGTAGTTTTCACATCTAGCTGTTTCAAATGCAAATCTTTAGCAGCCACAATACTTAAAATAGTACGAATAGAAGTCATCTTAACAACCGGACAAAAAATCTCATCAAAATAAATACCTTTTTTCTGTGCAAATCCTTTTATAACTAACCTGGCTTTAAATATTTTCTTACCTCCATCTTCCTCTTTCAATCTATAAACCCATTTGTTTGTTAAAGCCTTTTTACCTGTAGGCAACTTACATAATTTCCAAGTCTGATTTTTCAGCAAGGAGTCCATTTCTTCTTTCATTGCAAGCTCCCACTAAACCTTTGTATCCACCTGCATAGCTTCATCATACCCTTTCAGTTCACCAACGTCTGTTAACAAAATAGAATACAAAGAGGGAGAAAACTTTTTAGGTCTACTTAGCCTTGTTGACCGTCTAACATTCATTGGAGTTTGTGGTATTTATTGTTGCTGTTGCGGAGCATGAGGAACCACTGGAACATCATTATCTGGAGTATCATCCATCACCACATAATCATTTTCTTTCTTCTCATGCTGCTACAACTGATCTTTGTACAACACCTTCTCATTGAATACAACATCCCTACTTCTCACAATTTTCAGATTTTCAACATCCCAAACCTATAACCAAATTCATCAATGCCATATCCAACGAAGATACACTTTTTTTATTTTGCATCCAGCTTGGTTCTATTTTTAGAATCTACATGTGCAAATGCTTCACATCCGAAGGTTTTGAGAAAAAAATTAACTCACCTTCTTAACTATCCATGCTTCCTCTAGAATACCACAGCCCAAAGGAACTGAAGGACCTCTATTAATTAAATATACAGTAGTATTAACAGCCTCTGCCCACATGTTTAAAGGCAACCCAACATGAAATCTCATGCTCCTTGCACGCTCCATTATTCTCCTATTCATGTGCTCAGCCACTCCATTTTCTTGTGGAGTCCCTGGAATCATTTTCTGCCTACGAATTCCATTAAAGGAACAATAATCCTCAAATTCTTTGCTACAATACTCACCACCATTATTAGATCTGAGACATTTTAATCTTTTACCCGTCTCATTCTCAACCAAGCTTCTCCATTTCTTAAATGTTTCAAATACATTAGATTTCTGCCTAAGAAAATAAATCCAAACCTTCCTAGTTGCATCATCTATGAATGTAACATAATACCGAGAGCCACCGAGAGAAGATATCTGAGCCGGTCCCTATACATTTGTATGCACAAGCTCCAACTTTTCATTTTTCTTTTGTTTCCTATCCTTGAGAAAACTAACTCTTTTTTGTTTGTCATACACACAACTTTTACATAAATCCATATTAATACATTTCAGACCTGGTAAAACTTTCTTAGAATGAAGTACCTTCATACCTTTTTCACTCATATGCCCAAGTCTGTTATGCCACAGTGTTGTCTCAGAACCTGCAGCAATTGTTTCAATCTCTTTCTGCGAACCCGCAACAACTGTTCTTGAACCTGTTTGTTTTTTCTTTGCAACAACTAAAGTAGAAGGAACAATATGACCTATACAAAGATATAAGGTGCCTACTTTTACACCTTTTGCTACTATTAAGGCACCTTTTGAAACCTTCCAATTTTTATCATTAAAAGTAATTGTGCAACCTTCATCACCTAGCTATCCTGCTGAAATTAAATTCCTACTTAGCCTTGGAACGTGCCTTACCTCTTGTAGTAGCCAATGATTCCCATTTTGCAACTTAATCTTAATTCTTCTCTTTCCAACAATCTAACAGGGTTCGTTATCTCCCAAATAAACTAGCCCAAAATCTTCTTGGACATAATCAAGTAAATAACTTCTATGGGGCGTAGCATGAAATGAAGCCCTTGAATCTAAAACTCATGAATCATCAACATTATCTAGGGAAAGAATCAAAGCATCTCTTCAGATTTATTACTTACCACATTTGCCTCCTTATTGCCTTCTTGTTTGTCTCCTTCTTTATTCTTTCGAGACCAACAATCTTTCTTCAAATGACCTGGTTTCCCACAGTACCGAAATGAGGCCACTGAATCTAAAGCCCTCGAATCATCAGCATTATCTAGGGAAAAAATCAAAGCATCATCTTCAGATTTATTACTTACCACATTTGCCTCCTTATTGCCTTCTTGTTTGTCTCCTTCTTTATTCTTCCGAGAGCAGGAATCTTTCTATAGATGACCCACCCTGTATTGTAATAGGGAGCGCGGTAGGGGTGTTGCCCCTGGACCCCGCAAGGGGTGCTACCCCTTGACCTTGTCTTGGGGGCGTTGCCCCCAAACCCCTATTAAATAATTTAGGGAGAAACTACGCCAATAAAAGTGGGGAAAATTTAACCTTCGAGTCTGATTAGGCTCCATATAACAACAATATATCCGCTTCCTTTACAACATCAACTAGGTCGGCCTAATTGGATGTAGCGTGCAAAACATGCCAAACATAACTTGTTGGCCTCAAAACTTTACACACATACTTCGCCCCAAGAAATAAACTTTGAAACAATTTGAAATAGGTCGGGATGGACCTAAATTAGCTCCCACTTAACTTCATAAAACATGTTTACCTTCCGCACAACATCACTATCTCCAGGTCGGCTCCAATGGCGGCAAAGTAACAATAATATGAACCAACTTTCAAATCAAAAAATGGTATTTGGAACTTCAAATTGCCTCAAACCTAGAATATACACAATTCAGGTGTCCATAAACTTATTTTCAAATCTGCACAGCAAAATGTTCACCTACAGTGAAATGCAGAGTAATTCAAATCACCTGTGGCACTGTCAATGCACAGTCTATTTAGGGTGCGATACTCAAACAACTCTATCTTTCATTCCAGAGAACATCAGAACTTGAAACTTCATATTTACAATCTCTAACCATGTGTTTACAACACCATACAACCACATAGACAGATATTCTATACCAAAGGAATGCAAACCAAATATTGGAACATTGTACATTAAATTCAGTATGCTAACACTTAGCCAAATTTCTCAACAAGTTCCTTACCGGATCAAATCACTTTGCACAGTTGTCTTCTAAGAAGAAATAGATGAACCTGAATGGAAGAGGCTCAAACCCTCTTGCAAAATTCCCATCCAAATTGCTCGGCATCTTACAATTGTTGTTGTTGCCATCAATGACAACACAGCATAACATCATGCTCTACCTTATCTTCTGCATGCTAACAATCTCTTCACCAATGATGTTGCCAACAATGTGATAGCCTTTGAGTCTCACAAGTTGAGGAATCATGAGCTTAATTACCTGACTCATGACTTGGAGCTAGCTGCTATGGTTCATGCTTTGACAAAATGGCATCATTTTCTTCTTGGGCATAGATTTGAGTTGCATTCAGATCACCAGAGCTTACAGTATATCTTTTCTTAGCCTAACTTGAATGCACGACAGCGTCGATGGATGGAGTTTCTTTGCGAGTACGACATTGAAATCTAGTATATTAAGGGAAAAGAGATTGTTGTGGCTGATGCTCTTAGTAGGTGAAGACATGATTTGCTCTCTTTGATGGTAAAGACAGATCTTAGGGGGCGTATTTTGGAGTTTTTATCAGAAGATGCCTTGTATAGCGAGATTATCTAGTTTCAGAGTTCATTGAAGGACAAGTTGAGGGATTTTTAGTAGATGATGATGGCTTGCTTCGACATCATGGACATATTTATGTTCCTCCTTTTGGCAACTTTAGAGAGTTGGTTCTTGTCGAGGCTCACAAAGCACCTTATGTGACACATCCAGAAGTTAAGAAGATGCATTCAGACCTTCAGAAATTGTATTTCTGAGTAGGGATGCGAACGGATATAGCAGAGTACATTGCTCGTTGCCTCGAATGTAAGAGTAAAAGTGGAACATCAACATCCTGTCAGTTTATTGTATCCTCATGCGATTCCAGAGTGAAAGTGGGATGTGATATGGATTTCATTGTGGGTCTCCCTATGACTGCACGTTGGCATGATGCAATTATGGTGACTATGGACAAATTAACTAAGGTGGCACATTTCTCTCCAATGAGTTCTTCCTACAATGCTTCTTTAGTAGCCAGAGTTTTCTTGCATGACATTGTCAGACTTCATGGCATTTTGAAGAGGATTAATTTGAACAAAGATTCTATTTTCACTTTTTTTGGACTGCTCTACAACATGATTTGGGCACTCAACTTAATTTTAGCACTGCTTATCATCCAAAGATAGATGGGCAGACGGAGCGAGTGAACCAGGTCCTGGAGGATATCCTCAGAATGTATGTTATGGATCAACAGTCTCGTTGCGAGGAGTACTTGTACCTAGTAGAGTTTGCATATAATAATGGGTATCACAGTTCACTTGGTATGGCACTATATGAGGCTTTATATGGCAGACCCTGCAGGATGCCACTGAGCTGGGACCGACTAGAGGATCGTGTTGCAGTAGGCCTTGAGCTTATTCGTGAGATGGAGCAGCAAGTGACCCAGATTCGTGAGCAGTTGCAGATAGCATAGGATCGACAGAAGCAATATGATGACACCAGGAAAGTAGATCGTGAGTTCCAAGTTGGGGATCTAGAGTCTTCTTATGTGTTTGACTTCATAAGAATTCTATCCGTTATGGAAAGGGCTCTAAGTTGGCACCAAGATATGTTGGTCCTTTTGAGATCCTGGAGAGGATTGGTCTGATTGCATATCGCTTAGCATTGCCACCCAGCTTGTCCCATATCCACGATGTTTTTCATGTGTCTATGCTTAAGAAGTTTGTGCCTGATTTATCTCATGTTCTGGAGTGGGATGCTCTACAAGTGGTGCATGACGGACAGCTAACCCTAGAGCCCATTTGCATATTGGATTGACGAACATTGGCCCTGCAAGGACGACAATTGGACCAGGTCAAGATCCAGTGGGATCTCTATGATGATTCTTTTGCAACATGGCAGGATACAACCAGGATGAGATCGTTGTTTCCTTATCTCTTTGATGGCTTCCAGGAGGAAGCCTAATATTAGAGGGGAAGAATGTGAGGCCTAACTAGTACTGCACTTGAGACCATGATATGATACTATTTATAGTTGTCTATTTTGGTGTGTGTGATTGGACATGGTTGATATTACTATTTTTGGATTATGGATCTATGTGTTTTGATATGCATTTTTCATATATACTTATGTATGTTTAGACATCATTTTGGATTGCATATGATATTATATGCTTTAATTTAATAAAATGTTTTGATTATTAAGTAGTAATAAATTATGTATTTAATTTCCACAAAATGAGTATTTTTAGATTAATTATGGAATTTAATAATTAATTGATGTTGGATGTTTTAAATGTTTAGTATTTTATTAATTCATTAGTTTGGCTATACTTTCTGAGATGCACTGATGTTCGAATTAAGTTTTGCAGGTGGGCAGTCTGGATCCCTTTAGATTGGAGACATTCCAAATGTCCAATTTAATTAATTTATTTTTATATTTTGTTATGTGAAATCAAGTGGGTCTGTGTCGGGGGGTATTTGGATTAATTATCTTGGTAATTTGATTTAATAATTAAATATTAATGTGTGGGGGAAATATATTTTATTTAATTTTATTTGAAGTGGGTTATTTTTAAAGGTCATATTATTATCATTATTTCCCTTTTGGATTTTTTTTAAATTTGAGGAAAATTGAAAGGTTGTGAGTAATTCTATTTTATGGAGGAATTGGAATCATTCTGGGGTTGTGCGTGCATGTTGAAGCTTGGCTCTTGTCTTTTCAAATCTTTGTGTTGGTAGAAGATTGAAGTGTGGATTTGGATGGAAAATAATGGCATGGGAAGGAGGAATGGACTATGGCTGGAAAATTTGTTGATTGCTAAAAGATTTTTATGGATTTTAATCCCAATCTCTTGGGCTGATCCTAACTTGAACAGCCAAGGTAGGGTTTGGGTTTTCTTCAAAATTCTTGTTTGCTTTTGGAAAATGTTGATATGGTTGTGTTTTCTGATTTTTGTGAAATAATGAAGTTGTAAGAAATTCTCTCTTAATCGTATTTCCATTCTAATATGGCATGCATGTGTGCGATGGGGGTTTGGGGTGTGTAAAGGGAGTTGATCTCGCATGAGAGCTGAGAGCCTCCCTCGTGTGGGGTTGAGGAAGTCTTGGAGCCTCTCTTGGGGTTGTGATTATTGTGATATATGGAGGTTGTGGGGGTTTGATATGTTGAAGGATTGTAAATGGAGAGGTGTTTTGGTATTTGATTGAAGGTTTGTATTAATTTAAATGGTTGTGGTGTGATGGAGGTGTTGTGCTGAAGGGTTGTGCTAGTGAGAAGGAATGAAGGGTTGAGGAGATTTTTGTTGTGAAGATGTTTGAAAAGAAAAGAAAATGTTTATGATGTAACCCCAAGAGGGAAGGGAATCCCCTTTCTCCCCCTTTGTAAGAATCTGTGAAAGGTTCTTTGTGTGTGAGCTAATCCATGTAATGATTCATTTTATTTAATTTCTTCTGGAAGATTATACTTGGGCATTTGGAATTTGTCTCCCGCTCAGGGGTGGACTAGGCTTACAAGTCCTATGGATGGGAGGAGAGCAGGACTGGGCTGTTCAATTGGGTATATGTAGGTTCATTATTGCATTCTGGACAAGAATCTTTGTTGAAAAAAAAAATGTTTATTCTATATGGAAGGAATTTCTATTGATTTTGTCTTTATTGTTATTGCTGATCAGAATAATGATTTATGGAAAAAGAATTCAATTTGTAATAGTTGTAATAGTGAATTTCCTATTAATATAATGTTGACATTTGATTTGTATTTCACCCTGCATAGCACAAGGTAATATAAAATTATTTGCTATACATTGTATTTATATTGTTGAAAATCCATGATAAACAAAATTATGTTATACCCTATAAATAGGGATAACATATATATATATATATATATATATATATATATATATACCGTGTCAAATTATTTTTATGCATCATATAGAATGTAATTATTTTTAATGGAGTACGGTGGTAGTCGTGGCATCGATGGCTACCACAATGAATCGTTGTGGGATATGTTGGGAGCCACGACTCCCCACCGCCTTGCTAAGGCTGGCTGTGGTCGGGCCTTAGAGCCTGCCATAGGCCGTGGCCTAAATCTCTATTATTGTGTATCATTCGCTGCTAATTCTTCACAGAACATTACATTCGATGATCCTCTTTTATTATATTCAAATATATATATATATATATATATATATATATATATATATATATATTATATGTGTATTTCATATGTATATGTATATATATTTCATGTGTATTCATAGATATATATATATATTTCATACTTAGTATGAATATAGAATATGTATAGAATATAATTATATTATCATAGATATAAATATACTTATATGATTTGTATATAAATAGTTGGTAAAATAAAATTAGAATTTTAAGTTAAATGATTTGATTTAGTCATAAGTGTATCTCTGTAAATGGCTTTTCTATCATAGCTTGATATTTTCATTAATGGGATAATGTTCATTTATGTGTATTCATAAGATTCTTCTAATTAAATTTAGAAATAAGCAAATGTGTTAATTCTTTTAGCTTTAATAGAATAAATTTTAGTATTTCAGTCTTCAGTGTTATTCAATTGTTATAGTTTAAAATATTGCATGATAATATCGTTACTAGTATGAAATTAACTACGTTGCTCGTTCATCTTTTGTTCAGTTGTAAACAAACAATTCTCTCTCAGGTTTTCATTTCCATATCGAAAGGAGTTTTGAGTGTATTAGGTAAACTTTTCAACAATTTGTTCAAACATAGTGTTTTAGAAAATTGAAAATTTTGCTTGTTTTGATATTCTTAACTTTTTAGTGTTATTAAGGGTGGGCATGACAGGTTGGTTGATGATTCAGTAAAGACATGTTTAGAAAAAAACTATGTTTTATTAGCTTTAGGCTTAGCAAATTGCCATTCAATACAAATTTTTATTGGAAGGTGGTAAAAAAAAAACTTTCAACTGGCAAGGAAAAACATTTGGCAAAGGAGAAAAAGATTGTGCTAAAAACATAGCTCTGTCAAGTCATTTAAGAACCTTTATATGTACAAACCAAAGATTTCTCCATGTATGCCAAACAATTTGATTGTGATGACGGCCAAGATTGGCATAAACAAGCTCTAGTTTATTGTGCATGTAGTAGCAAGCTTCTCTTTTACCAATTGTCTAGTTCATGGGTAAAATGTTGCACTTATCTCATGCTACTTTCACTGAATACTAAAGTCTCCACACACAACCCAAGTTGTTGTAGGCACTAAGTCAACAATCTAATGCCAAATATCAGATTGTTCCATAACATAATTAGAGCATAAACATTAATAACCCCAAAAGAATGATTATCAATAATAAAGAGGGCATGTAAGGCCCTATTGGTACAGTCACATCCATATTCCACTAAGTATGAGTTCTATTTAGGATAAAGAAAAGTAACCACACCACCATGTCTAGCCTCATAGTTGTTGCACAAAAATGATTAGCTGGGCATATGACATAACAAACAATAGAAAGAAAAAAACCTAAATTTGTACCTATTACAAATAGAGAATGTCTAGGTTTTAAATCTTTATCAAATATCCCAAACAACATATTTTATTGTGAGGTCTATCAAACATCAAACATTCCATGAGAGAATTTATTGACAAAGACAATACAAAGGCACACCATTGCTATCTAGCTCATCTAGAGATGCATAACTATTCTGCAAGAAATATCCTTCTATTGATGGGTTCAAACTTCCCAATTGGAAAATTGGTGTGAAATTTCTCCACTCATCTATCTACATATTAGCCATCTTCTAGATTCTAAGTCAGATTGCGAGAATACCTTGAAACCGCTCGAGGAGAAGGGGAAGACAATCTAGCCAACACTTCTATTTGAGAGAACAACATGCTATTTGAATGTGGTGTTATGAAAAATCTATATTTATTTGTCTCTTTGGATGACTCCCTATGGGTTGGAGAGATACTAACCCCTGCCTCTCATCAAGTTTACAACCAAGTTAAAGATTTGTTGTGATAGTGAGTACTGATTTCAAATTTAGGAATGATATATCCCAATAAATGATGTGATAGAACTCTAAACAAGGATTTCATCAGGAGGAAAGGCAATTACCTATGCGAGGTCAAGTGACTATGTGTGCGGGAAGTGATTGTTTTCCTAAGAGTGAATGCATGGTGAGGTTTTTTAGGGTGCACATGTTTATGTGTGGTGTGGCTACTGGGGATAAAGTGATAATAGGGCACACGTCATAATGCCAAAATTTCTTATTAGGGATAATCAATGTGCCTATCCAAAGCATGAGTCAAGATGCAAGACAAGGCCTAGCCAAAGGCAAAAGGTGACATGGGTGGATGAATGTAAAAAGATTAGGACATAGAATGGAACTATATGGAATAAATAGGGTGTACTTATATTTTAATTTGCCCCCAAGTGCAAAGGATGCTCATGGATAATGGAACTTAGGTGTTTACACATGACACCCGTGAGTGGATTTTCATCATATTACTTTCCCAAGGTGCCATAAGCATGGTTTTCACTAGAGGGAAAATTTTCTCTTTACTTTTTTGCTTTTTAATTCTTAAATTGACTTTTTTATTTTTTTTTATTTTTTTGGTTTTATGAAACTATTGTTGCTAGATTATGCATCGAACTGCTTGAGGTGTACAATGTTCATAGGCTTCTCTAACTCTTGACCTTTAAGTGTTGCTAGCTTGTATGCTCCTAAATCAACCCAAACAAAGTGTTAATTTTGATGCAATTTTCACCATTGCAATTTTATATAAATGATATATTTGCCCTTAAAATATGATAGAGTTGTCATTACTTGGGACTAACTAGTATAGAAAGAGATGGTCCAAATTAACCATTAAACACTCCACTCTTCGACAATGCACCATTCCATTAAAATTTACTTAAATGGATGAAATTGCATGATTTTCATAAAATATCCAGTACAATATTTTGTACAATGTTGTACGAAGTTTTATTAAGTTTTTAGAAGAGGTGAAACTATTCAACAAATGAGAATGTAAATAATTAATTATTTCAATATTTTAGGTTAAAAAATTTACATGTTTACTTTACAAAAAATAAATATAAACTTTAGGTATGAAGAACTATAGTATACAATTGGTTAGTAGGTACACATTAATAACTAGATAAGTAATTCTAATTACAATAGTATTTATGAAAAGGTAGTGGCTAATACTTGCCTTTGAAATATTGTAACAATAGAATTTGTTTTGCCTTGTAATGTTGTATTGCTAGAAGAATTGGGTAGTTAAATTGATGACCAAGTGATTCCTCAGTAGAATTTTTTTAGATTGATTATTTGCTATTGCAAATGAGAATTGTAATAATGAGTGAACTATTAGCTATTGATGACCAAGTGATTCCTCAATATAGAGCCTTTGTATATTGACTATTTGCTATTGTAAATGAGAATTGTAATATGCTCAAAAATTTGCCTAGAATTTTTTGATCTCCATGCCTCATGTTTTTTTAGATCCACATTGTGCTTGACTGCATTGCATCTAATTCTTGCTAGTGATTTGATAATTAAAATTGCATTTGAAGTAGAAGTTAGAGGTTATTGGATTGCATAAGTAACACACTATTATAGTAACTGTGTATCATTAATTGTACGCAACTTGAATTATTCCTAGTCATTTTTGCACAAAAGCAATGAAGTGAGATTAGATAATAGCAAATTGTTATATAATAATTATGAGTGTAAAACATTGTAGTTGTTTTTTACTATAGTTGGATTATAGATCATGGACCAAAAGTTTCGGTGAGATTTTTATAAACTTAGAGTTGACCAAATACAATATTGAAAGAGCATCATCTAAACATTCCCATGAGAAAGGAATTTCTTTTTTAATTGTAGATTGATTCATCTGTTGTATTGTCTTTTTATTGCTTGGTGAATTTCAAGGAATGCTTGAGGGCATAGAATAGGTAGCAAGGTCATCCACCATGAAATCAATGAGGGCAACATAGAGATCAATGTCGGTCCTATAGATTGTTTCCTTCAAGAATGTAAGAATACTAGCTTGCACAAGAATGGATCATTGGGAGGGATTCAAATCTTGATATTACATTTTATATAGATTCTACATTTATCTCATTGAACTGTACCATAGAACACAAGATCTTACCCTACTGCTTATCGCCCATTTTGTTACATGGCTTCTCCTCTAAAATCTTTCATGTTGCCATGTGAACATCCTCACAAATTTTGAATTTGCACCACTTTAGTGAAAGAATTTTAAGGATCTTCAATGGACCAAAGAAGGCATATGGAAGGAGAGTGGGATATGACATTCTTCTATCTTGCACACATGATATATTCACTAAACAAAACAATCCATTTCTAATGTAGGAGCATCCCAGGTTGCAGAGTAATCTTGCATCAACCAAAAATATTTGCATTTTCTTTTGTTTTCTTTCATTTTCCAGTTCAGTTCAGTCAGTAGTAGCTTCAACATTTTGTACTGCATTTTGTTGCGTTTGCATTTCAAATCTTGCGGAGGAATACATAGCATCTAGACATCGTCATGCACATCATATCCAAAAATTAGATCATTTGGATAAGTTTCCGGGAAGATATCGCTATCAGGAGATCAACTGTTTCCTCATAATAGAGCATTCAGGCAGTAAGCTGAAGGAGAAAGTTTGCGAAGCATTTCCATGACTTGTGGAGCTAAATGAAACATCATTCAAGGTACTTTGGGACTTGGCCAACCTTTCTTGAGATTCACACCTTGTTTCATTCACTTGTGGAGGAGTACAAGTTGCTTAAGGCCAACCTATCTATTTTCACACGTTACACATTCATTGGAGACTGTAACTTCTTCCTTGGCCGACACGGAGGATTCTTCTACTCCGGAGATGATATATAATCATGTAATAGATGCATAGGAAAGTAGTGAAACATAATATGATGTTTTAGTCTGAGGATTTATTTTGTAAGGTGCTTCAATGCCATATCCTTCTATTTTGTAATTAGGCTTGTGAGCCCTTGTTTTGATAAGCCCGCATGTTGCCGACATATATTGAGTATTTGAACAATTCATTGCATCCTATATTTGAGTTGCTTCCATTGTGTTTACTCTTGCTGCATGGCCTTGATAGTTCACTTTGTGGACCCTACGACCGTGACTGCACCAATTTCTATATTCGATGACCTACCTTAACCTCAACAAGTGACACCAATGTATTGCCAAATTTTTAACAAGTCTATCATGACAATAACATTAGAAAGTAAGTAGCATCAAAATTTGAGCCCCACTTTGCCCATCTTGTTTATCATGTTAAAATTGCAACATTTACTAGAAAATTATTACTATCCACAAATGATTAAGGCCAATGAATGGGGCTAGTGTAATTATCTTATAATAGATAAGCGAAGTAATCTAATAATCTCTAAAGAGTTTAAAAAGGAAAATATAAAAAATAAAACTTTCAACCAGAGTGAATAAATGACTTGTAAAATTAACAGAAACCAAGAGAGATGACTTCATCTTTAGACCCCAATTCCAAATCATCCTCCTTGTCTTCTAAATTAGAATTATTTGGTGTTATAGGAACATGGCCATGGCCAAAGGCCCTGATATGATCTTTCAATGAACCGTTGTGCTTGAAATTTGAACCACAATTGCAATACCAAAGCTTTCCACAATTTTCTCATGGCTACGCCAGTCCCCTCTCACAACAAATGCTTTGCTACATTTGGAGCACATGATAGGTTTGGTGCCATGCTTTTGCTTGTATGTGTCTGTAGTGTGTGAAAGTCCTTTAATGGATTTACATGGGGATGGTGAACATTGTTCCTGCATCCCTCTACATAACAGTAGCATGGTGCTGTGTGGCATCCAAGGCAATAGAGACATTGTAAATCATATGCGATGCTACAATGGCTTTCTTCATGTATGTGATGGTTTTAAATTTGTCTTGGTGGCACCTAAATCTTGTGTGGCAATGATGACTTGTCTTGGCAGGCCCTAGCTCCTTGATAGTGGCATTTGTATTGACATTGGCAACATGACATCTTCTGAGTGGTTGGCAGCTAATCCTATCCTAGCAACTAATATTTTGGGTGCATTCCTCTTGTTTATGTATTGTGCACTATGAATGCTAGAAAAAGGTTGTGGAATTTGACTTTACATCTACTAAGTGCATTTGCTTGAAAATTCCTAAAGCCTCATCAACAAATTCATTTTGTGCATATTGTACAATCATAGCAGTCCATGAGATGATATATCTTTGAGGCATTTTGTCAAATAGCTCACGTGCCTTGTTTATGCTTTCATATTTTGCATATATGTCTACCAAGGCACTTGTAACTATAACATTTGACAAAATTCCTCTATCCTTTATGCTTTGATGGATGTCCATACCATGTTCCAAAGCTCCGATTTTGGAACAGGTTGGGAGTATGCTAGCAAATGTGAACTAATCGGGTTGGAGATCTATTTGTTGTATACATGGTGAAATAGTGTGACTCCTCATGCGGATACCCATGTCTTATGTACGTTGCAATAATAATGGGATGCTAAAAAGAGACTCTCTTTTCTACTTATGGCATTGGGCCCACTTATTAAACATGTGGCATGCTCTAATAAGTTACCAGGCAAAATGCCCTAGTGACCAATTTGTCTCCTGAGCGCTTTCGCTTACCCACCAAGTGCCCACCATTAGATCTCCAACCTCCTTGGCATTCACCATTGGATCTCTTTCAATGTGCGAGCTTTACAATCCTTTATAATGTGTGGAATTTATGCCTTTAACATTTTAATTGTTTCTTAGTAAATTTACATGGAAAGTTTTAGAGTGCATGCACATTGTCCTGTATAATATTTTTGACAAGCAGGGGACAATGTGTTATTAATTGTCTTCGACAATGTGAAGGTTACAATAAGAAGTGCAATTTTTCAACCAATAAGTTTGTTAATAATTCATTTTTTAATATTTTTAATTAAAAAAATTGCATGTAAACTTTACAAAAGATAAAAAGCTACTTTATATTGAAAAAATATAATAAATGATTGCTTAGAGATATACATACTAGTTAAGAAATTCTGATTACTGCTAAAGATAGTACAATATGAATGCTAGAAAAGGTTGTGGAATTTGGCTTTACATCTACTAATTGCATTTGTCTGAAAGTTCCTAAAGCCTCGTCAAGAAATTTATTTTGTGCATATCCTACAATCATAGTAGTCCACGAGATGAGATCTCTTTGAGGCATTTTGTCAAATAGCTCACGTGCCTTGTCTATGCTTCCATATTTTGCATACATGTCTACTAGGGCACTTGCAACTATAACATTTAAAAAAATTCCTCTATCCTTTATGCTTTGATGGATATCCATACCATGTTCCAAAGCTCCCATTTTGGCACAGGTTTGAAGTATGCTAGCAAATGTGAACTAATTGGGTTGGAGACCTATTTGTTGCATACATGGTGAAACAATGTGACTCCTCATGAGGATACCCATGTCTTTTGTAAGCTGCATTAATAATGGGACACTAAAAAAGAAACTATCTTTCCTGCTTATGGCATTGGGTCCTACTTATTAAACATGTGGCATGCTCTAATAAGTTACTAGGTGAAATGCCCTAGTGACCAATATATATCTTGAGTGCTTTCGCTTACCCACTGAGTGCCCACCATCGGATCTCTAACCTCCTTGGCATTCACCATTTGATCTCTTTCAATGTGCGAGCTTTATAATCCTTTATAATGTGTGGGCTTTATGTCTTTAACATTTTAATTGTTTCTTAGTAAATTTACATGGAAAGTTTGAGATTGCATGCACACTGTCTTGTATAATTTTTTGACAAGAAGGGGGCAATGTGTTATTAATTGTCTTGAACAATGTGAAGGTTACAATAAGAAGTGCAATTCTTCAGCGAATAAAATTGTTAATAATTCATTTTTTACATATTTTTAATTAAAAATTTTGCATATAAACTTTACAAAAGATAAAAAACTACTTTATATTGAAAAAAATATAATAAATGATTGCTTAGAGATATACATACTAGTTAAAAAATTCTGATTACTGCTAAAGATAGTAATAATAAGTTTGATGGCTACCATCAACATACCCTTCTGCCCTTATATATGACCACACACAAAAGACATATATAGGGGCATGAATAAAATGGAAAGTGAAAATGTTAATAGCTCAGCTAAGGACTAGTTCGCATCAGCTCAAGTGTGAAACCGGTAGGTGGACAAGGCCAAAAGAGGAGTGGGCAGATAGGATATGCTATTTTTGTACCTTGGGGCTTGTGGAAAAGAAACGACACTATATCATGGAATGTCTAGCCTATGAGGATATCCGGGCCATTTACATTGATATTTTGAATGTAGTCTCCTTGGCTAACCTATTCGAAGAAGAAAGGGTAACAAATACTGCAATTTATTTGATTAAGATTCACAACAGAAGATTGAGGATTCTGAAAGAAAAATAGGACAACAAGAAGGCACTGTTTGGGCAGCAGGTTCATCCAGGGCTTTTGTGTTAGGCGGTGTTGGTATCCGTTGGTCCCATAAATTGTTTGGCCTCGTAGACGTTATTAAAAATCTTCATTCTTCATTCATTCAATCAATATTTCCACTGAATTGCTAGTTTTACAATTGTCAAATTTTATTTTTGATGTCGAAAACATATTATTTGTAGTTCCGAGCAGGGCTTAAATTTGATAGTTGTATAGCTGTATTTAGACATTTTAGCTGTAAAATGTAACTGAAATTTTGAGATATATATATTTGGTTTTTATATAATTTATCTATATTAAAATACGTCATTACTTGACAACCAAGGTTGACTGTCAAATTTAAGCCCTCGTTCCGAGTCTCAAAGTTCCGCATTTCCCGAGGCGATTTTAAGACCATATGGTTTGTGGGCATTTTTATCGCCGGCCCTTTCTTGCGCTTTATCAACCGTAACAGGGAAACAATGATCGAAGGTATGTGAATCTCTTGCGTTTCCCGGCATTTGCTAATTGCCCCTACTTGTGATCTCAAAGAAACGTTTGCATAGACAACTCTGATTTAGGGGTGATTAAAATGGCGTGGGATAAAGACAACACAGCAATGGAGTGGACTGTGGTAGTGGGGAGGAAAAAGAAGAACATTGCAAATATGAAATACAATGCAACTAGGTACAGAGAGCCCTGCAAAATTGATACGGATTCATCTGACCAAACCCAAAATTTATCCATGTCGGCCTGTGCATTTGAAGCAGGGGTAACTGAACCAATTGACCCAGATGAAGATGACAAAATCATGAGTAGAATGCATAGTTCTCTGAAGAAGGTAGCTGAGTCGGCATTCTATGAGAAGTTTCTTGAGCAACTTCAGAGCCCTGAAGTGTTGAACAGTGTAATGAGAGTGGTGGGAATGGATTCACAGCTTCAAATGGTGGTGTATGGAATCGGGAGCATTGGCGATTCGGAGAGGTCACGCCTGCAATTGTCTCTTGCACTTTTATTGAAGCAGCGTTTCTGTTGGGTGGGTGAGATAGAGGTGTTTGACCCAATTGTGACTGCATCAGAATATAGAGTTATAAAGTCTCTAGGGTGCACTTTTGCCGAAATCAATGAGCAGGGGAGGCGAACAGCCAATAGGCCTACTCTGTTTTTCATGCCTCACTGTGAGGCGTTTCTCTATGACAATGTGCTCCAAGTAAATTGGAGTGCCCTTCTGTTGAACAGAATTGTTTTCTTTGGCAACAGCTTTAACAGCTATCTTGAGAACTCATTTGTGTCTCGGCAGCCTCCTGGGTACGTTTTGGCCATTGCAGAGCATGTCCATGAGTTTGAAATCCTGACTGTTTCCAGCGATTTCTTTCCTGCATTTAACAACATAAGTTGGCATTTCTTTCACTTGGATCCTTCCTTAGATCTTAAGACTTTGAAGGTATAAAGAGGAACCTGCATCAGATCTCATCCCTTTTACTCATGGGCAATTTGGCTGGGGCAGACCTCAACTGGAATGGAATCATGTTGGGCTGCATTGAACAAACCAGGGAACTGCTGCACTGTTGACAAAAAAGGGGAGTTTGGTTTTCTTTTTGTAAGAAGCCGAACTCTTGTTCATATCCCAAAGGAATTACTTCAGGTATGATAAGGATGTCGCTGTTTCTTCTCAGTTATCTGCTGTATGAATACACATGATGCTAGAAGAAGAGGACTCTTAGGTTTCAGATTTGATTTATCAGATATTTATGATCTGTAGCATAGTATATTTTAAAAAATGAACTCTTGAAAATTCTATAGAAACCCTGGCAAATTCACTACAAAGAATTATAATGACCTAGCTGATTTTTCTCATATTGGAAATCAAATTTTACAGTAGATGACAATATTTAAAATTTTTTTCTTGTACCAATTTTTCAGCAATTCAGTGACTAAATTTTCTATTAATATATAACTTTTATAGCAATTCAACATCTAAATTTTATATCAATATATAACTTTTAAACAAAGATGTTGAAATGGGGCAAGTACAAAAAATAAAAAAATAGATCCTGATAAACTAGGGATATTAAGGACCAAATTTTTATATACGATAGTGCGATATGTGTCTTATCTTAATTTTGTTTTGGATTTATGGAAAATTTATCAAATATGGGTGAATTAGACACGTTTAAAAAACCTAAAAATAATCAAATGGCGACATATAACCATTAAAAGAATTCCTTGATATGTATTTGAAAGTCCGGGCACACATCAATTTTTTTTCTTGCTTGATAAATTTGCTATGTTCCTTGAGGATGCGTCCCCTGCCCTTTTGGATGCGTATGCATACATGGGACATTCCAGGGATGTGGTGATGCCTTGGAAACATCCCCCACGGACCCCTGACCCTCAACATCAATTAGAGATAGGCAGGAAACAACATCATGCAATTGGAGATGGCCGACCGTCCCCTCTAGAAAAAAGTCAGAAAACAAAAAAAATTGCCCAAGTTGAATTAAAAATTAGAATTATGTCTTGTGTTGTGGGGCCCCATGCCACACTCCACCCTAAATGAACAAAAAAATTGCAGCGGCAAAATTGAAGGAGGAAAAAAAACATTGTGAAGAGCAAGGTGCAGCTTGAGGTATCAAAACTAGGGCAGAAAGGTGCAGCATTAGTGAGCAGTGAGCACTAAGGAGAAGTAGGGCAGTAGCAGAGGTAAGTGTATGTTTCTTTCTTTTTTCTCTCTTTTTTGACTTTTTTTTTAAATTCAAGGAGTAAAAATTTTTGATTTTTTTTTTTTTGAAATTTTCAGTTGCATTTATTTTTTTGCACAAAACAACGTGGGCAGCAGCAATGACAGTAGTGAACATGAAATGGAAGAAAGAAATATAAGAGTTTTAGGCTCAGCTGGGGGTTCATTAGGTTGTGGGAGTGGTGCGGGTGAAAGAGAACAGCCATATAACTTGTTTGAGTGTCCTTCCGCTCTCTTGAAACCTTATGCAAAGTGCTCTTTCAAATTCTTTAAACCTCTTCTCTAATTTATGACAGCTCTTGACAAAGACAAAAAGAAAATTTGGGAGTAGTAGAATGTGGTTGTGTCATATTTGCAACAAAGATTTTAGAGGGAGCTACACCAAGGTATATAGTCACCTCATGGGCATTACAGGATAGGGGGTTAAGGTTTGTCCAAAAATAAAAATAGTTGAGAAGGTAAAGGTTAATAGATTGTTTATGGAGGGTGAAACAAGGTCCAAGGGTATGCTAATGCCAGTAGTTTGCACAATTAGTGATGCCATACATGGTTGCTAGTGGTACTAGTGATGTTTCTACAAGAGGAAAGAGAAAGACTAGTGGTAGTGAGAGGGCGGAGATAGTTGCAAGTATGTTCAATATGCAAGTAGGGGAAGTGGTAGTCTTCTATTGCCAAATTTTTCTTTGCCCACGCCATCCCATTTCATGTGGTGCATTCTCCTTATTTCAAACAAATGTTCAAAGATGCAATTTTTGTTGGTCCCTCATTTACCGCCATAGAGAACATAAACTATGCACTACCCTCCCTGATAAAGAATATTCTAAGGTGAATTTGGTGATGGAGGACATGAGGCAAACTTGGATGAGAACGGGCTACTCTATTGTCATGGATGGGTGGACTAATATTAGACATCAACCGCTCATCAACATCATAGTCACATGTGTAGTTGGCTCTAATTTTCTTAGAGTTGTTGATTGTTTAGGGAAGCACAAGGATGCGGACTTCCAATTTCAAAATTTGAGAGAGGCCATAGAGGAGGTTGGGGTCTCAAATGTTGTACAAGTGGTCACTGATTTGACACGTGTGCAAATTAGTTGGCATGATGGTGGAGGGTACAAACACATCTTTTTGACCCAGTGTTGTGTTCATGCATGGAACAATACATTGAAAGTCATAGGGAAGATAATTGGGTGAAGAAAGGGGTGGTAGAAGCTAGAGATATTTAGATGTTTATTTGCAACCACCACACCTCACTTGCTCTCTTAAGGACTTTTTTAAGGAAGGAATTCATCAAACTTGTGGAGACTAGATATGCTAGTTATTTCATTTTGTTAGAAAGGATGCTTGAGGTGTAAGAGGCTCTACAGTTGATGATGGTTAATCCCGAGTAGGGCAGATGGCCTTATGCAAACACTACTGAAGGAATAACTATGAAACAAAAGATCCTTGATGACGATTGGTGGTCCACTGTGAGGTAAGAAAATTCTATTTTTTTATTTAACTTATTATCTTAATAATTTGAGCCTTATCTTATTCTTTTTTGAAATTTCAAATATGTTTGCTCCTTAATCTCACCTAATGTAGATGCCATTATATGTGCTGATATGGTCTCTCTTAGTCTTGGAGAGATCTATAAGACATTTGACAACATGTTTCGACAGATGAGGCAAGCAATTTATGATAGGGATCCTAATTTGGGATTATATGAGCAGCTATCAGGCCCATTATGATGCGATGGTGGAACACTATGAGCACCCCACTTCATATGGCAGCCTTTGCTTTAAATCCCAAATGTTTTGCACCAAAGAGTGAGAGAGTGCCTCTTGATGATGAAGAGGTGAAAGAAGGGTTAATGAAGGCCTTTCGAAAGACGCATTCAAGTGAAGAGTCAACTTTTCTTCACACATGGTGGCTTGCCTTTGCTAATCTTCGTGGTCCAACATTTAGCAAATCAAAAGGCAAGGTAGATAGAGCTACATTAGTTTAAACCGACCCTATTGGATAGTGGACATGGCATGGCAAGGATACACTAGAGTTTAAGATACTTGCCATTTGCCTCCTTTCACAAGTTGTTAGTTCCTCTACTGTAGAGAGGAATTCACCCACATTACAACTTCATCGACTCTATCAAGAGGAACAAGCTTACCTCTCGGCAAGAAGAGAAGTTAGTGGCTATGCATAGTGTCTTGCGGCTTTAGGATCGACAAACTCCAACCTTACAATGGGATGTTGATCCCAAAGATGCCACATAGATTGATGAGGAGGAGATATAGGAGGGATTGGTTGGGATTCCATTGGATGAGGCAGCCCTTCATAGTGGCACTGATTTAAACTCAGCAGATTCTGATGTAGTGTTAACAGATGCTGATTAGGGGGAGCAACATATTTTCAGTGTTTTTGTCATTTTGTAGTTGAAACTTGCAACCTTTGGGCATTTTGTTGTAATTTTTATATAATATATGTGCATATTGACAATGAAAGCAATTAAATTTTGTTAATTTGTTTGTCGACTCTCACGTGAAATCTCAATTCAACTCTAATGTTATATATTAAGGTTCTATAATGTATATGATGAATGCCTTATTAATGTTATCATATGAATATTTAAAATTTCCTATATTTTTAAAATTTCCTTGTTTTTTTAATAGCTGTCCCGTATTGTCCTCTAAAAAATAGCCTCCCAAAAAAGTCATCTTGGAAATGCATCCCTTGCCATCCCCATCTTGGAAACTTGGTGTAACATGTTACATTTCAGAATAATATGCAAATATTATTAATGAATGAGATAATTTACAATGATAGAGCAATGCTCTATATAAAGAGGTTTACAGAAGTTTCTAAAAAGAGCACAGGAGTTTCACAATGAAACTACAGCTAATAAAGCAAACTAGATAAACTAAAATAGATTAGAAACTATCAAAAAGAAACTAATATTGACCATTAGAAACTATCTAATTTATTTTAATACCCCCCTTAATGGTCAATCTACTAACTACACCAAGTTGCCCCTTAAATCTGGTCCACGAGCACCTAAATCGAAATACCAGGCAGGAGAGTTGGCCTAAAAGGCATAGAAAGCAGACTCTTTTTGCTTAGTGTGCTCTGCGACATGGGCTGATGGTGTCGATTCTTCAGGCTTGAACTGTGCAGTAGCCAAGCGTTTCCGGCAATCCTTTTTCATATGGCCAAACTTATGGCAGTAATTGCACTGGATGTTTTTCTTCTTTGAAGGGTCCTGTGATTGACCCTAACTGGATAGCTGAGAGGGTTGATTGTTGCCCTTATTCTGCTGAAAGGACTTGGCAGTAAATGCCTGTTCTGAGGAGGAACTAACTCTGCTATCGAATTGCTATCTCCTTCGATCCTGTTGCAAAAGCTTGTTGCATAGTTCTGGAAACTTCAAGTCAACATTAGTTGAGGTAATGTTGAGTGTCTCGATAAAGTGCTCATAAGATTGTGGTAGACTTTTCATAGTGATGACTACCATATCTTCCTCGTCCATGTCACCACCAATCGCCGTCAATTGATCATGGATCTCCTTGATTTTGGTGAGATGCTCCTGCAGAGACATTTGTTCATCCATCATGATTGAGAAAATCATGTTCATCAAAAAGAATGCGTGGCTCTTGTCGGACGTTTCATGAAGATCCTTCAACGAATCCCAGATTTCTTTCTCTGATTTCCCAGATGGAACCTGAGGCAACTGATCATCGGTGACTGATAACTTGATAAGCATAACTGCTTCCCGATTCTGCTCATCGAATCTATCCTGATCTTTACCCGCCACTTGAGGGCGTGTAGATTTGCCCAGAACAAGCTGGTCAAGGCACCGATACTCAAAGATTGTCATCATTCGTTGCTTGCAGGTGTTGTAATTCTTGTCGTTGAACTTCTGACTACCTTCCAACATGATGTTGGACCAGGATGCCATCTTTTACGTTTTTCGAGGCACGAAAAAATGTATTATAAAGTGATGACACAACAAACAGGGCATATAGACGACACAAATTCTGAAATAACGAAATACACAGACTCAAAAATCCTAACACGGATTTTGAGGTACGGATCTTGAGACAAAAGACAGGCTCAAAACTCCGAACATGGAATTCGAGGCATGGATCTCGAGATTGCGGAAATCATGGTCTCAGAAAACTTGAACACGGATTTCAAGACAATTTCTGCATAGTTCTGACATGGTCTGCACAAAATCCGAGGTGAACAGAGACTGTCCGCTAGTCATAATGAGAAACCTTAAAAAATGCAACCAACAGATTGAAGAGAAGGCACTGTTGGGTCCTACCGCCTTTCTAAGCGGTTAGTACTTAGTGCTAAAAAAAAGCTACTGAATAGGACCCACAATAGAAACTGTCGAAAAAACAAACGCTAACCAAGGATTGAATAGTGACCGGCAACCAATGCTCAAAATGCCACCAAAAATCCCGCCTAAAAAGAGTGAAAAAACACGATCACAAAATTGGAAGCTGAGCGCTAGTCTTTAGATGTCTAAGCCTCAGCGAGAGCTTGAGCGTAGATGAGGTTGGGCGGTGGCTGTGACCGCCAAAGCATAGAACCCCGAACTACCGCCAAAACCAAAACTGAAGACGCCAAGAATAAAAAACGACCTCCCAAAAAACGTGAACCCGCCAAGAATCACGTGTTGAACACAGAAACGGGATCAAAATAACCCAGTAATCACGATTTACCAGAGGTAGAGGCAATGCGATTTTTAGGAGCTCAAAAAACCCGATGCCACCAAAAAACAGAGAACCCGCGATCAGAAGCATACAAAGCTGCGAGCATAATGCAGGTGGAAGAGATAAAAAATGCCTACCTTTACAGTAAATCGTGACTACATCCAAAGAAAACGCGACCTTAGATGCTGATGCCCATAAAACGTGACCTCCTTTAGGCCCGTGACCACAGGAAAATGCGAAAATGAAACCCTTCAAACAGCAGGCCACAAAAATGCCGAATATAGAGAAATCACAACCCTGCTCCACCGCTTCGAACCACAAATAGGAGGACAAAAAAACTGATCTAAAAAAAAATGGCGCTTCAAAACTAGATCCGTACGTTGTACGGAAGTACAGACAGGCTCCAAGAAAGGAACGGCTCCGATACCATGTTACATTTCAGAATAATATGCAAATATTATTAATGAATGAGATAATTTACAATGATAGAGCGTTGCTCTATATAAAGAGGTTTACAAAAGTTTCTAAAAAGAGCACAGGAGTTTCACAAGGAAACTACAGCTAATAAAGCAAACTAGATAAACTAAAACAGATTTAGAAACTATTGAAAAGAAACTAATATCGACCATTAGAAACTATCTAATTTATTTTAATATAATATAGGAAATTTGTTGAATTGCATATTGACTTTGGAATTTTAGGTTTTGACCAAAATCTTGACCTGAAAACAGAGTTCTCTTTACTAGAAAATATGATTAAACATTATTTTTTTCATGAAATACAAGGTAAAAATACATATAGTCTCATAGAAAGTGAGCCCAAACATCGTACAATTTTGAGCTTCTAATTGTGAAATCGTTTATATGATTAATTCAATAAGAGAGGTTGTGGACCGATGACAGTATCGCTACTATCAGGAACTCATCATATTCATAATGTTAGATTGTCCTTTTGAAGTTCCATTTTTGACAGGTATTTAGTATTATTGCATTGTTTGGACCTATTTACAACTCAACTTGAAATCCATCAGCCCTAGTATCATAAATTGGTATTGTTGCAGTGTCTTGGTGTTAAATGTAATTTTAGTAAGCAGAATGTAAGTGCAAACAGTTCTTATCATTGATAATTGAGTAAAGGTATTTCAGGTTGTTATCTATAATGATAATACACTTGAGTGAAATAAATACAAAGAAGAGGTGAGCCTCATACCAGGATATGCCTCAATGTTACTACATACCTTTCTATTAGGAGCATTGTCTTTAACCTGCGAAGTTGCTGAAATGTGTTAGTTTCTATTCATACGAAGAACACAGTCTTAGATATTTGTTTCTATGGCTTGAATTCAATTTTCTAATTGTGAATCTCTCTAACTTTATGAGTTGAGACTCAAACTTTCTTTTGTGCTCGTGTTTTTGGACTTTCTTATTATACTTGTCTCCAGCTCAATCTGCATATGAAACCGCTCTTTCAAATTCCAATGTCATAAGGATGATAGGCCAGCAAATAGGAGAAGCTCAAGAATCACTCACCATGTTAGGCTTAAAAGTTAGAACATCTTTTTGTGCAGTTTTGTTCTTATACCTGCAAGCAACAGGTATATGGAAGAAACGTTTGGATTCTTTTTAAAAATCAAAATCTTGATTCCATCCTGGAAAGAGAATGGAAGAATTTCTTCTGCGAATAAGATCACATTTTTAGTATCCTTGACTAGTAAGAAATACTCATAAAATTCAAGAAAGTATTTTGTAACATTTTTTGAGTATGCTTGTCATCCCATCATGTAGTGAGTTAGAATCTATAGGATATTAATATATTATTTTTAGGCAATTCTTCCTTTTCCTTTTTTCTGGTCAATACTTTCTGTCTCTGGTATTTTTTTTCAATTATTACAGTCTCCTAGATTTACTATATATTTTTTATTAATTGTGTTGCAATAATAGGGCTTTTCTTCTGACAAATGTTATTCTTGAATTAAAAGAAATAAAGCTTATATTTATAAGCTGAAAAAGTAAAACACATTGCACCTATTCCTAGTGGACTGAGTACAACTCTAAAAAATGAGCAGGTTTAAACGGGACTGTTGTTCCAACCAAAGTGGTAGCGGGCCCAAAAAATCATGCATGCCAAAACATGCAAACTCTTATATTCGGTTTTTTTGGTGCAATGATTTTGCTTTATTTATCTTATTCTTTAGGTGACAGCCTGTTTAGTGTATATATACACTATATTATTTATCTTATTCCTTAGGTGAAAGCCTGTTTAATATATATATATACACACTAATGTATATATTCGTCTGTCTAGTGTATATATATATATACAGTAAACGGGCTTTCACCTAAGGAATAAGATAAATAAAGCAAAATCATTGCACCAAAAAACAGGACGAACATATAATGAATTTTCTATCTAAAGAAAAGTAACATGCAATAGAACACTGTTTCTCGTGGCCATACAACAAGAAGCTCTGGAGGTTACGATCAAGTTCTCAATCATCCTCATTGTCTTTTTTGTCACTTGAATTCTTGGAAGAGTCCTCTGCATCTCTATGTACCCATTAGGTTTTCCTCCCAGTTCTCGATCCAGTCGATCTTTCCCAAATGTTATCTGTGTTTGTGACTTTCATCTTCTTGCTTGTCAGATTGGTCTTGGAACTGTTGAGTTTGTTTTGCTTTCCAGCTTAGTCTATGCTTTAGGTCATTGACCCTTTAATCTACAAAGATGTAATCGATCACAATGAGGTGGCTCTATGACTGTGTTGTCAGGATCTTCTTGAAGTGACAACATGTTGATTGTCAAGTGAATTTGAAGTTGACTTCTGTCGGTTCAAATGCGCTTGGTAAAAGATGCCATAATCAGAAAAATCCAGTGAAAAATTATCCATAAAGTATTAAATGTCCCTTCATATTTCTGTGAATTTTACTTGCAATACTTCCACATCTCCTTCATTTGGGTTGGAGTCCTTGCTACAAGCCATTTGCATCCTTTGCTTTCCCAGACACGGATAATATTACCTGCATATCTCCAATATATTGCACACGAATAATCCCCTTTTGAACTATTTATTGAAGCTTATTTCTCATTGTCAATGCCTCAACCATGTAATCCATCTTGTCACCTAGGCTTTAAGCATTTGATAGAACAAATTTGGCTCAAGTCTCTTGCAAGCTTCCCAGCCTCACCGTCAAAATTAAGAGAGCTGATTTTGAGTAGGTTGTGAGTTATCATAAGGGTCTACCATTTGGGAGCTCTAATTAGCCAATAATATAATGCCCATCTGCAGAGTCATTCCTTATTGGTAGTTTGATGGGCCATTTCTCCCTTCTTTTTTTGAAGTTGGCTATCATGGAGTTGATGAGGTAATTTTGATCTTAGGGTTAAACTATTCTTTTCTTGGATGACAAGGGAAGTCATTTAAGGTGGCTTCTTTTCTAGTATTCCAACAGTACATTGAGGATTAAAGAGCTAGAAATTTTGATAATAGAGGAAATGTGCTCAACCAGTTCAAGGCATCTGGCTAGAAATGAGAAATCACTTTCAAAAGACCAGGGAAGATTAATACAACGCCAAAGGTTGTACTATCTTTCCTTGACTCTGATACATTGCAGAAATTGTTGGTTCAGAGATTCTTTGTCTTCTTTCTAAAATACATTGTGCATCTAGAAAGTCTGACGACTGCCTTCTTTTTGACATAGTCAGGAGGTCATATATCTTATTTAGGTCAATAGCCATTGAATGCTTTGGTTTGAGATAGCATACAAAACTTCTGACAACAATTCTTACTATTATATATATTCTTGAGTTAATATCCAGCTCTTGCTCATTGTTTTCACTACCATTGGAAATTCTTGTCCGATCAGAATTATTCTGCTCTAGTGTTTTTATTGTTCAGATTACACTGTCTCATGCAACCTGATAAAACTACCCTCTGAGCAATGACATTTCCTCATTTTGTTCTTTTTTTCTCATGAGTTCAGGATTTTGAAAAATATGCCCCCTCTAATCAACATACTGTTATCTTGCTGTGATTATTTTACCTGAAGTGTTGTGATTTCCTGGTTTTCAACAATCAAAGATTTTGAAAAGTGAGGATTGCGGGACCAAAGTGCATGGTGATTCAACTGTAATCCTTGTAAGGTTGGAGGAGTTGTTAGGGACTCTAATGGGCAAGTATTGTAGAGTACTATGAGTGCCTTGGCACCAAAATTAAGAATTTTGCAGAAGCATGGGCATTGCTCTATGGAATTGCCCTGGCTGTGGAACACAACTTCCAACATATTGTTATAGGGGATGACTCGGCTATGATTCTCAATCATGTTCATCAATAATATGAGAATTCAGTGCCCATCCTGTACATTTGAGCTGTTGGAGTCTGGCTAGTCCGGTTCAGCATTAAATTCATTTTAAGATCTCTTACCAATTTTCATCTATGCCACATTAAACACCATCTCAATACCTATGCAGATGCAGTTGCAAGGAAAAGTGACTAGGGATACAAGATCACAAAGATTTCAAGTCAGAGGATACCTGAACCCCCACCAGAACTGGGATGACCTCTGTCTGCTGAGAGCCCCTTCTCGTTGTTTTCTGCCTCTTTAGATGGATGGAGCTGCTGCAGTTCTCCTGTTTTCCTCTATTCACCTTGACTTTAGCTCTTGAATACCTTTAATTTTTAAGTTAGCAGTAGGTGCATTTGCCAGTTGGATGAATTTCCTTTTGGTGTGCTTTGAGACATCTTTATTGCAGTCCATGTACCTAAGTCAGGTTCTTCTGTGGCAATCTTTGGAACTCTCATGCAGTTATTTCAGAATGACTAAAATCGTGGCTTCTTGCTGTTAAAGTGTCAGACCTGTGTGGGCATTTAGCAAAGGGAGATACTTTGGGAGCTGTGTAGGTTCAATTTTTGCAGGTATATTGTTGTTAAGGAAATTTCAAGAACTGAGGTTTACGAGGGAGAAACTTTTGGAAATGACACAAATTTTGCTGTTCTTTTTCCTGGTAAAGTCATGCAGTGTTGTAAGGTGAAGCCTTTGCAGTGGAACTGGAAACAACTTAATTATGCCGATAGGCGTTTCACTTGAGGAGCGAGTTGAGGTCCGTACAGTGGCAGGTCACTAATCAACAGTCCGTGTGCCAGCACAGGTACAGGGACGACCATTGAATCCATCTCTACTGTTCGCGTCAAATTGGTGCATAGTGACCTCGACATACAGCTCTGGGGCTCCCGATGTGAGATTTTCACACGCGTACAGAGGTTGGTGGAGATTGGTGGGCGAGAATGGCTGGGTGGCGATAGAATACATCTTAGCCGATCAGTGGATGAGATTTTGCGTGATGTTTTGCCTTGCGGCTTACTTTTCGAGGGAGCGGACGAATTTGAGATTTGCTTGTTTGCCAAGTTTGTTACGGTTTGGCTGGGCAGCTCGGCTCTGTTGTTTGCACGCGCCTGCTGTGATCGCAATTGGTTGGTCCTTGGTGCTTGCATTGGCTCTGTTGTTTGGGGCAGTGATTTGCTCTATATTCGTAACTGCATGCCTTTATACACTATGCCTTCTTTTTGTTTGCAGATTTTGAAACACAGGCAGCTTTGAGAGTTTCATATTTTCATAGAAGGGCCATTGTTGTTGCTTGGGCAAGACAAATGCCTCCTCAAGAACGTCAAACTCGATCTGCCAATTATCTTGATAACCGCCGCTTGGTAACTCAGTGCTCTCAGTTGACTCAAAGGGATTGCTGTCAAAGGTAATACTGTTGTTATTGTTACCCTCTGCCTCTGGCTGCAAGTCAGACATCCAGGACAACATTCACTAGGGATTCGAACCCGCCAAATGTCTACAACTCTGGCAATATGAAAATTCTTTGCATTGCTTTCTTATGTTGACGATTTGTTTTAATGTGTCTCAGAGTTGTTATCTTGAGGGTTTTTTTGTAATTTGTATCATAGTATTGCTTTATCTTGGCTAGCCATTTTCCAGCTCGAAGTATGAACATTCATCCATCAGCCAACCATCAAGAAGATTTTCAATCTCTCGGCTAATTTCCTCAATTACAGAGATGAATGGGCTTGGACTTTCGAAGGCAATGTAAACCATACACACACTCCACAGACTGATTGTTTAGGTTATTGTAGTGCAGTTTTTAATACCTTCCACATTTATTTATATGATTTATTTTGTCTTTCTTCATATAAAAAAATCTTTATTTTCAGAGTATTTTACAAATGCGATGCCATGCCATGGGGAGGGAGCTATAGCCCATGGGGGAGGGGATAATTTGTTTTCAGATTATTTTAAGAATGCAGTGCCATGGAGGAGGGGCCTATAGCCCATGAGGAAGGGGATACCTTGTTTTCAGAGCATTTTGAGAGTATTCTAAGAATGCAGTTCCATTTTAGAGTAATCTAAGAATGCAGTTCCATTTGAGAGGGGGGCTATAGCTTCTATTTATTCAGAGTATTTTAATAATACACCTGAAAAAAGGAGCTTGAGCCCCCTCCATGGGACCTTATTCTTATATTCCATAGTATCATCTTGCTACAAAATGATCTACACTTTGCTCGAGCACCTGCTCATAAATTTCAGGTAGCGCCTGTTCAGAAATTTCAGGTAGCCCCCTCCTTGGTACCATTACTTAAGGGGATCTATTAATTTTTACTTTCTAAGATCTATTCCATTTCAACCTTATTAGATTATGTTTGCAGTGTCTGGTATTTCCCAGAAAATTATGCAGTAGACCCAGGGCAGTCAGACACAATACCACATGCTAAGAGGATCTATTAGTCTTTATTTACTCAGATCTATTCTATTTCTATCTTATTAGATTCTGGTATTTCCCAGAAAACCATGCAGCCCACCCAGAACAGTCAGACATGCTCCCACAAGTTGAGTATGGCTAGAGCCAATCAAGTTCCCTCTTTCGTTTATAACCCCACCTTTTCTTTGCAAAAAAAGAAAGCAATTGCTCTTGGTCAATAAGAAAAGTCTAATCAATGAGTACACTAATTCTGGTATGCCCATGCACCAGCTAGACTCAACTCGTTGTAACACCGATCCTGCTAAATATATCCTTTATTAGAAAAAATCGAATGGAATATATACCCTAGGACCATATAACTTCAATAAATTTAAACCCTAATACCAAATTAGATTGACTAAGAAGATATAACTTTAGGGCTAATTACTCTTGCTACACAATATTCTCTTAAAGATTCAATGATGCAGGATGACACCAATTGAATATATAGATGAACATTTACAAAAGAATTATAGGATTTCTTGAAATAATTTACTGATCAGATTGACAAAGATATTTAATTTGTGGGGAAGTGATTCAAAACATGTGTCTTCTCAGGTCTATTTATAGATATAAAATAATTAAAATTATTTCCCCATATGGACTCACCTTGTATTTATCATATTCCACAGTTCGATATACCCAATTATGCCCAATTAATTTCGCTATCATCACTTTTGGCTGCTGGCAGCTCAAATTTACAGATTGGACAAACATGGTTGTAATCAAATAATCACTCTTCAACACAAACATCATGAAAAATATGCTCACAAGGCAACTCTTTCCCCATCTATCATCACTTTCTTTATTTACCAAGGGTTTTTAAAATATAGATGGGAATACTAAGGGTTTTTAAAATATAGAAAACTGTGTAGTTTATGTATGAGAATATTAAGGGTTTTTAAAATATAGAAATCTGTGTAGTTTATGTGAGATCCAAATATAAAATTAAATTTATTATACATGGGAGTAGTGGTCCTTGACGAAAGATCAATATATTGTTTATTAGAAATTCTTGTAAACTAGCAATCGCACTTAGTGTGCAATGGGTACGCCGATAAATATGTGTATAGTTTTTGTGTCTGTTAAGTATGAAGATGAATACAGCCAACCCTGTATGGACCACAAATTCAAAGCCAAAATTCAAAAATATACTTAACAGACACAAAAACTATATACATATTTATCGGCGTACCCATTGCACACTAAGTGCGAATAGTGGTCTTTATATAAAAGATGGTTGACCTACCTATTATGGAGGAGAATACTAATGGTTTTTCAAATTTCTTAGGGTGTATCTCTAAGTTTATTTGTCTTCATATTTCTTAAAAATCTTTTCAAGATACTTTCTGTTATAATTTCTAAGAATCCATATACTTTGGAATGCTTTTAAATGCAATTACAAATTAAGCACGTAAGGAGCTGCAACATATTTTGAATTTTTTTAATGTCCTCTTGTAGTGTAAGATTGTTTGGTCTTTTATTGAAATAATTTATAGTATGCATTTTAAAATATAGAATATCTAAATCTAATGAGATCTTATTGATTTATCACATTTTATAATGCTCTTCTTTGATAATAAAGTTTAAGAATCTTGGTTTTGTGTTGTTTGGGTAACTTAACAAAAGAACAGTTGGACAAGGTTTTTTTACTCTATTTTTTTCAGAATATACCAATCTTATTTAGGATGACTTGGGCTCATTACAAGCAAGAATGTGAAAAGTCTAATAGATTTTACTTAATAAAAGTTAAGGTTTGTTAGTCATAGTTTGCTCATTTTGTTGCCTATGAGGATTTCAAAGTTTTCAATTCTTGGAGTCCTTTTGGAGTTGAGAACTTCCCATTAGGTTAGAATTTATCCATGTGTTCAAGTCCAGTGTTTCATATGTACCTATGAACTTGGAAGATCGAGTCAACCTTGATTAAGTCATTTTCTTATGTTTGACATTGTCAAGCTTCGAGGTTCGAGGATATTCTTGGACAAACCTGAAAGCATCTTATGTCAAAGTTTATATTAAGTTTGTGCACGAGATCTTAAAGTCATGATGTTGTAGACAACAGGGGAGCCATTCAACCAAGAAGACAAGATACCTTTGTTGTGGTGTACTCTATGTTTTAATGTAGTCCACAATGAACATAGATACAATACTCTGTTAACAGTTTCATAGTCCATACTTAAATTAGCAAGTAAATAAAAGTTAGTTCTTACCAAAATGCAAATAGAGCTTAATTTTGAAGGTTACATCATCAAGCCAAGCTAGAAAATAAACATGATAACATAAATAAAAAAACCACCTAAAACCTTGGAATGAACAAGAATCCACATATGCATTATCATATCGAGGAACCTTCCCTTCATAATATTGGCATTGAATATAATTTTGTAGAGGTGGCCTCGTTGCATAGAGTCGTTAATTTTTTTAAAAAGTACTCTTGTTAAAAGACTAACATATTTACCCCAAATACAATATATGGAGCCAAGCATATTTCAAAGCTTCTCATGGCATGATCTGCCCTTCTTCCTCAGCATTTGTTTGTCAAAGTTTTATTATTTTTCTTTTATTGAATCAATAGATAAATTTTATTTTTGCTCCATTTTAAAGGTATTTAGTAGTGAGTGGCTCTGCTTCCATATTGGGTTTTTCAACATGGTATCCTCTATTTAACAAAGCTCAAGAAGGAATATGTTAGTATTCATATGGTGGGCTTCTAACGTTCAATTTAGATTTTTTGCGTATACAATTTGTGGTGATGAATATTACTCGATTATATTGATCATGATCTATGGATTTATTTTATCTCACCCTTTTCACCTCTCTTCTAAAATGCCTAACTAGGAAGACATGTTCCTATTCCTAGACACGTATTAAAATTGCTTGTGTTTCATTAATCCCCTATGAATATGCTCTTGGGGCTCATAGGAATGTGTAAGAAGATGCCTAGGAGCATCTTGAAAACCCTATTTGGATAGGGAAATGGAATTCTACTTGTGTATAGGGGCAAGGAACAAGGGATGTGGATATTTTAAAACTAGATCCTTTGTTTATGAAAAATATGGTTGGATGGATGTAATTTAATGTGTATTTGATTATTTTAAATAACAATAATTAGTGACCATTGGGTCCCTTTGATTGGGTATTGGATTTTCACTTCCAATTAGGCAATTGACTACATAGTGATTCACCAAATTCCCCAATTTCCAATCAAGGCCATTAAGAAAAAAATATTAAAGCCTTTGGTCTATATCTTTCCATTGATTAAGTGTTTACTCATGCTTTCCCACTTGCATATCATGAAACAATGAATACATGAGATGTTTCCACATGCATTGATAATCAAATGTTCCCTTTAACTTGCACACATGAGCATCCAAAAACCCTAAAGCATGCAACATTGCTTCAACTTTGCATGGGTTTGTAGTTGACATTACAGAACTCCTTGAGTTGCCAAATTTGTTTCCACATGCATTGACAATCAGATTTTCCCTTTAACTTGCACACATGAGCATCCAAAATCCCTAAAGCATGCAACATTGCTTCAACTTTGCATGGGTTTGTAGTTGACATTACACATAACTACTTGAGTTGGCTAATAAAATAGTTTGAAAGACTAACCAGGTAGTTAAATTGTTTGCTGAGAAAGAATAATGGCCATTATTGCTTGTTGACCATCTAGTTACTAGAGGAACATGAAATGCACCCCCCCAATAGGATCAAATGGAGGAAATATTCATGCTTAGGATAACTACAAAAACCAATATTTAATTGGTTCTATGGGACGTGTCGACCTTCCATATAACAAGGACTAGAATGTTGTACATGGTGGATGACCATTAGCTAGATATGAGTCGCTAGCATCCACATAGGTAATAGTGACTTTGGTTAATTGAAGTAGTAGTGAATAAGCGTATAGTTGCAAGTTAGAATTTGCCTCCCATAAGGGAATGCACGTGTCTAGAATCCACTCAACTCCATTGGTGTTTATGCCAAGCCATGGATGCTTGCATGAGCTGGGAGTGTAATAGCTTGGCTATGCTACAGGGGGCCATAATTGACCTAGTAAACATTTTCCATACAACTTAGATGGGAGCCAAAATTCATGTACCACTTTCATATGGAGGTTTTAGAGACTCATGGGCTTGGGAATTGACTTCACCAATAATTTCAAGAACCTTAAACATTTGGGATGCAAAATGGGTGTCACAAATTCATCAACTAAAGATTTAGATTCCCCATAACAAGGTCTTTGCCTAGCTGAAAGGTTTTGAATTTGTGGTCCATATACCAAGTTAACTCGCAATCCGCTAGGTCAAAAATCCCAAGTTAACTCGTAATCCGCTAGGTCAAAAATCCTACTTAAGAGTAGTCACATTGTTTGTTCCACCTGCATATATGCTATAATAGAAAATCAAAAGAAATAAAACATGCCATAACATCATGGCATTCATAGAACTTAGAACAGAGTACTTTGCATTTCATATTTGTGAACCACATCCAAACACATTGCATGTCATTCATATCAGAAAAAACAAAATCAATTTGCATCATCCATATCTGATCATCTTAGGGATGCATTCTCATAAGAAAAATAAAATCTCTAGCCAACCATATGCACAAAAGGGAAAGTGAAGTACAAGATGTCAACTAAAGCTATGTATAGATCTCATCCAATCAGATCTTGTAACAATAGGTGTAAAACAATGTCTGGGCACAAGCCACTCCTCCAACAAGTGAAATGAGAAAAATTGTGCACTCAAGTGTGCAAGTCTCCCCATGCAAGGGGGCAAGGGTATAAATCTCTTCAATAAATATAGGTTCTTCAAATGCCTCAAGGAGTGTCAAATCAAACCTTTGTGAAAACTCCAGAAAAACCATAAAAAATAGAAAAATCGAAAAAACCTGAAAAAATTGTAAAACCTCAAAAATCCCTAAAAATCAAATATGTTCTTCAAAATTTGCAATAAAAGGAGAATTTGTTCTCCTTTCTAGCTTAGCATGTGTTCTAATTCTTTTATGCATCTTTTGTGCTCTCGTTTTGCGTGCTTTCATCATTATAGGTCTCCTAAAAAAAACAAACAACTAGATGAACTCACAGATCTATGGTATGCTCGTCATTTCAAGTTTAATTACTTGTCTTGATATATCTAAATGTTGAAATAATGCTAGTTATTGTAGGTACTATTGTGGAAAAAATGACAACAGGTAAGGCCTATTACGGGAATGGTACCTACCTTTTGTTGAACACCTGGAATATTGAGAGGGGGAGGGGTGAATCAGTATTCTCTGAAACTACTTAGTCATTTAAACATTTATTCCACATAGCATACTTAATTTGCAGTAACGAAGAAAAGTATGAAATCAACCATTTAAAGAACATAACACATGAACACCAGATTTTTACGTGGAAAACCCAAAAAGGGAAAAACCACGATGAGGAGTAGCTCACAATATATTAATAATGCAATCGGTTAAAGTTGATACAATTGGTGGACTCACTGTCCAAAAGAGAATGCTCACTGCAGGTGGCTCATTGCCAAAGGACTCACTATCTTGAATAGAAAGAGATAGAAAAAGGGGTGGGTCACTGCCAAATATGAACTGCTAGTAGTGCATCTGACTCATGTTGGAGATACAGTTCCACTAGAGCTCAAAATATTGACTTAACACACTTCATCTTCACCACAAACTTATCTTATCCTTCTCTGCATCAGATTCCGCTCACACCCAAACACACTTTTATCTTTTGCACACCACACGTTCACACAAGAAATTAATCTTGTATATATATACTACATTCAAGCAAAACATCAATCAGGTCGACATAATATATGTACCGTGTGACTTCCTGACTTGTCGACCCACAACACAACCCAATATGCTTTGCAGAGAGAAGCAAAGCGTGCATCTCATTGAGATAGGTTAGCATGACCTATATTTACTCCCATGACTTTATTCCATACATGACTTCGCATAACCTCAACACTTTTAGGTAGGCTCAACTGGTGAAGTAGCTATAGCATGAACTAACTGTTAGTTCACAACTCAACATGCGGACCACAAAAATGCTTACCACTTGGAGACAACACACTTTTGACATCCGAAAACTCATCCTCAAAACCGCATAGCAAAACATTCATATATGGTGGAATGCAGAGCATTCCAATATACCACTGGGACTGTCATTACATTGTTATTACAGAGTCCAATACTCTGTCAACTCTATCTTTCACTCCGGAGGGCTTCAAGACCTGAAGATTTGGATTTAAACTCCTTTAGTATGCACCAACACTACCTTGCAACAGTATAGCAAAATTCTTCATAGCAGAGAAATGCGGACTAAAATACTGTGACCCTGTCATAGGTTCTGTATTGCAAATGCCTTAGAAAAATCTTCAGCAAATTGTCCCTGACTGCGAAGCTCCAAAATTGAAAGATGTCATGCTTAGGTGTATTCTCCTCCATATCATACTTAGCAACTTCTCCGGACCAACACAACTATATCTATATACCTTGTTGAACCTCTCCAGACCATACAACTGTATCCTTACACTTTGTTGTCACTCTCTGGACCAACACAACTATGTCTTTACCCTTTGTTGCCATCAATGACAACACTTCTTACTGCCATGCTCATTAGTCTCTTCAGCATCATGCTTATGTTGCCAACAATCTCCCCCTTCGTCATTGATGGCAACATGCACCAAAACTTCTCCTCCTTTGCCATCAATAACAAAGGAACTACCTGTACATCTGCTAATCAAAACCTCTCCCCCTATCTCAAAACTAATCTTGCTTTTCTATGTACATGCTCCCCCTTATTGTTTTACTCCTATACTTTAATATGTAAATCAAAGTATCATAATTGTTTTCTTCTATCCTTCCGTATATGTGCAAGATATCAGAATATAAATCTTACTATTTGGTGGGAAGAATATCCTTGTATAGATTCTTCGCTGTAGCACTATAGAGTCCCAATGCATCTTGGTACAGTTGAGAATTTGTATCTACCCATTAATTTGCAAGAGCAAGTCTTTTGCTTCTTCAATTGATACAGGTGCAGTTGTCATCTGTCCAACCTTATCAGCCTCCTTCAACAACCCTGTTAATGCAACCATCTTGAAACTGACAATTTCTCTCAACTGACTCATCTGATCCTTGATTAACTCTCTTTGATTCTGTAGTTTCTTAATGATATCATGAGTCTTTTCAATTTCAGCCCTCAGATCTCCATTGTTATCCTTTAATGGCTCATAAGTCCAAGAGATTTTAGCAATTTGCATTTCAAGACCATCAATCTTGTCCTTTATGTCTTTTTTAGTAACATGCCATGATAAGTAGTATTGATACATTACTTTGGCCTTCTTCCAAGGCATTTTGAATACTCTTTACATTGATTCCCAACAAGTTGTGTGCCTTGGAACACTTCTCTAATAAATCTATTAGTCTCTTATTGCTAATTTCTTCCATTACCTTCTTTCAGCTGCCTTCTCTAAGGATACAAAATGACTGTTAACAACCTCCAGTAGTTGCTTCATTTGTTGTGTAGGAGTCAGAGAGGCATCCCACTTGGTTTCAGACAACATCTTTTCAAAAACTTTTATTGCTTCTTCTAGAAGCTCATTACCCTCTACCTGTGATTGTAGTATCCCCTCTTGAGCTGTGGCCTGAAAGATGGTTCCAAGTTGTAATTTCTTAAGTGGAGAAATATTCGATAAATTAATTTGTCCATCCAAAGATGGTAATTGGAATAATTGTGGTGAACCCATAGTCTGAATTTGTCTCTGTTGGGCCAAGAACTCCCTGATGGAGTCGATTGGAGAGACTCCAAAACACTTACCTTCTATATTTTTCTTCCCTTCTTCAGCCATAGAGACCATGCGTGAGCCTGGGATCTTCAAAGGACAATTTTCTTCATGTGTCCCTTCACCTTTGATCTCCGAAGGAGCAGAGGCATTATCTTCAGTGCTTTCTACTTGTTCATTTTTCTTCAATACTGTCTCACTTTGTTCTCCTCTTTCTTCATCTTTCTTCTCATCTAGAATCTCCTTCATTTCTTCAATATCCTTTATATTCTCAGGAGGTGGGTTGACAATACTCTAATCCTCTGCATCAATGTTCACCGGAGGAGATGGCACATTCTTCTCTATCATAATATCTTGTTCTGTATATGTTGCAGCAATCTCTTCATTTTTCTCCATAATGTCATCAACCTTTTCTCTTTCCTCAGAAGAAGACCCTTCTATTATACCAATTTTTTTTTCCTTTCAGGCTTACACGGGGACGCGTCCTCACTTGTTCCAAAGGCGTCCTCATCCCCGGTGGTGTTTCTTGGACGTGGGGACAGTAGGGGACTTCCCCTTGGTGTCCCCTGTGAATCAAAAAATCATGAAATGTCCCCAAAACAACGTCTGAAGACAGGGGACGACGAAAAGGAAAATGGGGGCATCTGGCCATCCTCAGGACGGTCGGACGTCCCCGACAGTCATAATTAAAAAAAATTCGTTGTGTTTAATATAACGAATGTTTTAATAGTTATCAACAGAAACATCAAGAAAGCGAAGGCTCTTCAACCTTCTAACACACTCGATAGCTCCTCAATCCCTGTGTGCGATAAGTTCAAAACTTTGAGAAGATTCATATCTCCAACACAATCAGGTAATGTAGTGATGTGACTCCTCAAGTCAAGAACCCACAGTACTTTCATATTCATTAAAAATTTTGAGGGAATGTTAACTATGGGATTGTTATACAGTGATAATGTCCGTAGAAGTTTGGGAGAATATGTAGGAAGGCTCTGTGCCATGACACTATCATCTATACTTTTCTTGGGCAATAAAACCCTACACCAATCAGCAAGGGTTTTCTTGGAAGGGGATTTTGTGAAGGCCTCTTCAACATCAAAAGCACATTTATTTTCTTTAGATATATACACGACCAAATCAAGAAACAAATAATGGACTATGCAATATTTCTTGACTTGATCATTATCATCATAGTCTGCCCATTCTTCCACTACTTCAACCAAACAAAGATTGGCAATCTTATATAAATAATTCCATCCAATATCCCACTCGTCTTCTCAACTACAATTGAAGCTATATGATACTCATTCTTGAAAGCCAGAAGGGTGTCTCTCTGATGTGGCAAGCATGAAACATAACAGTTGGCAGTCGCAAAGCAACATGTCATCACAATAAACAAGCATAACACAATAGAGAATCTATCCATTTTAGCAACTGATTTATTTCATCTGCAACCATGTTTGATGGAAAAATAAATGTTTATTGTTTAAACTTTATAGTTTATAGTTATACTACTGTTATACTATATATATTGAAAAATTCATATATTGTCGTCCCCCCGTTGTCCCCCAAAAATTGGCCCTCGGACTGCCGTCCCCGGAACGTCGTGGAACACAGTTTCCTTTAGGATATATGTAGTTATTCTCAGTGTCTCCTTCTCTAACCTCTTTATTTCCTCTTTGTCATTGGACATTAATGTGTTCAATCTTCTCTTTGTCCTAAATTCTTTGGCTAACCTTTGAATAGCCTTACTCTTTTCTTGAGGAGAAATTGAGGGACAAATCTTCTCAATAGCCTTACTTCTCATCTTAGAATCCTTGTTCATGCCTTCATCTCTTCTCTTGGTTAATGAGCTAGCAAGACTATCAGGTAACTAATCAATAATTTCTATTAAAGCAACATTGAAAGCATCCATGTACCTGATTATTGCAGTTTCAATGTTTGATTTGTCATTTGAGGATCTTTCATCATACAGTCCTGCTACTTCTTTTAGATTTCCATATTTAGTTATGGCACATATAGTAGCTTCAAGTTGCAGGGGTGGAGGACTTGATTCCTTTGACGTCTTTTTCTTTCCTTTTCCCTTAGGAGACTCATCTCCTTTATCAGATTTCTCTTTTCTTCTATTAAAAAGGAAACCTTCCTTTTCCTTTTCACTTTCTTCCTCACTTCCTGTGTCAATAGTATCAATTCTTGGTGCCTATTTCTTCCTCAGAGGTTTGAGGCCCTCTTTTCTTCTTCCAGACCAATTTAGGTCCATCTTTTTCTTCTTCTTCTTCATCATCATCATGGCTGATGTATTTTTCCCTTGTAGCTTTTTCTTTTACCCTTCTCTTCTTGGGAGGCTGTTGTTGCACAGAGGCACTTGATGTTATTTTCTTTGCAGAAGATGTAGCTTCGGAGGCTTTTGGAATAGTAGAAGTTGAGACAGAAGTCCTGGCGGACCTTCTTATGTTGGGAGACTCTTCTGGAGGAACAAGTATGTCTTTTGATTTCTCTGCAGAGCCCTTTGGTGACACAAACTCTTCTAACTTGGTCCTCAATTTCTTGAAACTTTTCTTTATTTCTCTCTCGTGCTTAAGATGCACTTTAGTGGATTTTTCTTCATATGTTCCAAATCTTTCTACAGAGGTATCTCTTGGTTTGCTTAGCATTAGGTCTGCTAGACCTATAATTATATCTCCTGCAATCTCATATCCCATCTTCGGAATCCAGATTGTTCTGGGTTCCACTGCTTCCATATAACATTCATCTTTGCAAACCATAAAGATGATGTCATTTTTATATTTCTCTACAACACTCTTTGGGATTCTTTCTCTTGCTTGCATGTTTTTTTGGAAAGTCTTGAAGAAACCCCATAAAGCAACTTTCTGGGTTTCTAAGTTAACCCAATCTTCTTATGCTATCTTTAATTTGTACTGCTGTAGGAACATGTCCAAACGATACAATGTTCTTTGTGCCAGGTATTTCTTTGAGAAAGTAAAACAATAAGCAAATAAATAAAGTATCGAATTCGAAGGGGTACTTTGAGTCCTTGGTCTTTTGAAGGTTCTCCATCAATTGCTGTCTCAGTAGCTCACACAAGTCATAATCTGCACCGTTCTTGACCATATCATATGTTGTGTAAATACTAGTTGCAGAGACAGAGTTCTCTCTATTGGTGAAGTATATTTTGTATCCAACCATCATTGATGCATACTTCACAGTAGGGTCTTCAATATCATTTACAGTTAGGGCTCTCTTGTCAAACTTCGCTTCGATGAGCTTCATCACCACATCATTTTTCACTGATTTCAGTGTTAGAACTGTTCCGGTGGAGCATAACCCTTCCATAGCCCTAATGGCTTCCTTTCTTATCATATGCGGCAGATCCAACCGCATAAATTTGTCATGGATGCGGCTCAATACATACTTAATCCAAGCATCTTCATAACACAGAATAGGAAAGTCATTCCATACATCCAATTTCTTCTATGTCAAACCCTTGAACTCGGTCTTCAACTCAAATTCATCATCGGTTAACTCATTTACCCATACTTCTAGTTTTGCATGATTGTATTCTTCCATCTTTGTATGGATATACATCTTCACATCCTCTGTGTGTAAAACACCATATGGAATATCCAAAAAGGCACCATCCAGATCCGTCTCCATAGATTTGAACGGATGTCGTTTGAACTTAGGGCGAGGTTGGTCCACTACCTCTACTACTTGTGGGGTAAACATCTTCAAGCTACAACTGAAAAACTTAGGGCAAGATAGAAACTGTAAATACCTTTCAATCGCTTCCGGTTAGGGTTTGATTCACTTTTCCTTGCTCTTCCACTACTCTTCCTCTCTTCAAAGTTTGATTGCAAATGATCTTGTTAAGCGAGATTGCTTAAAAACCCTTTTTGCAAAACCTAATTTGCATTCAATGCACAAATTGATAAAGTTGTCAAAGCTTCAACTATGATACACAGTCACCTTTAATTGCTCTATAATTTTTTGCAATAAGATATTTTTCACCGGTGTTTTCTCCAATAGGTCAAGCATGTCAACCTACACCACATATCCACGTGCTGAGAGCATCAACACCATATCTTTGGTAGGGGCTTAAAGTTTGTCTGTTAAAGCTCCCCCTGAGCTAAAGCTTTCTACTTAGTTTCCAGAGGAAACATTTGCACCAGAGACTGGCACAGCCTCATTATTCACTGTATTTTGTTCTTTCTTTTCCCAGACCCTATCCATTTCGTTTTTCATCTCCACCGGATCCACATTATTCACTGGACCACTCTTCCTTACCGGATCAATTTTCACATTCTTACTTCTGCAAAATTTAGCAGTGTGACCTAATTTGTTGCATTCATAACATTTGACATTTTGAACAGGCTTACTTCCATTCATTCTGAATCTGCATTGATTAGCTTTATGTCCAAATCCATTGCATGTATAGCAGTAACCATTGAAAGATGAAACCATCATACCCTTATTGTAACCATTGATAATTTGATTTCTACATTCACTAGCTTTATGACCAATTCTTTGACATGTAAAACATTGCCCAAAGAATGATTGAACATTTTGATTCATCCTGCTTCTACATTCCATAGCCTTATGTCCAAATTTATTGCAAGAGTGGCAGTAGCCAAAGTACCTTTGTGCAGCTGGTTGTCTGATAGGTGGCCTCTTGAAGTTTTTCTTCTAGTTCCGGACCTGTTTGTTATTACCTTTCTTGACTGCAACCTTCTTTTGGTTATTGTTCTTCTTCTCAACATTGTTTGCCTTTGAACTTTCACCCTTTTCAAATCCCAATCCTTCTTTATCCTTAGGAGCCTTTTAATTTGTAATCATTTCATCAAGCAGTATGGAGTTCTTCTTGAATTTGTCTTTTTAAATTTTTGCCTTTTCCAACTCTGTCTTTAAGACCACTATTTCTTGTTCAATCCTTGAGCATTCTTCAGATTTACCTTTCAGTTTCTCATTTAGGCATTCTTCAATTATTTTTCCTTCCTCAATTTGTATTTTCAGACTGGTGATTGTCTCATTTGATTGATTAATCTGTTCATTTACTTCCTTGTATCTTTCTTTGAATTTCTTGTTTTGTTCTCTCAACTTCTTAATGCATTCGTCTGCTTCCTTATTATTTTCTTCCATATCTCTGTTCTTACATTGAACTTTTTCCAGATCTTCAAGGGCTGATACAAGTTATCCATTCATGTCAACTATGCAATCTTCTTTAGTAAATTCAACAATAGGGATTTCTTCTGGAGGAATAGGATATTTCCTAGGTGCCATGTGTTCACACTTCAAGATCTTCCTCAAGAGGTTAAGCTTCTTCCAAGGAACCAGGCTCTGATACCAATTGTTGAACACCTAGAATAATGAGAGGGGGGGTGAATTAGTATTCTCTGAAACCACTTAATCATTTAAACATTTATTCCACATAGCATACTTAATTTGCAGTAAGGAAAGTATGAAATCAACCATTTAAAGCACATAACACATGAACACCAGATTTTTACGTAGAAAACCCCAAAAGGGAAAACAACGGTGAGGATTAGCTCACAATATATTAATAATGCAACCGGTTAAGGTTGATACAATTGGTGGACTCACTGTCCAAAAGAGAATGCTCACTGCAGGTGGTTCACTGTCCTAAATAGAAAGAGATAGAAAAAGGGGTGGCTCATTGCCAAATATGAACTGCTAGTAGTGCATCTGACTCATGCTAGAGATACAATTCCACTGGAGCTCAAAATACTGACTTAACACACTTCATCTTCACCACAAACTTATTTTATCCTTCTCTGCATCAGATTTCGCTCACACCCACACACTTTTCTCTTTTGCACACAACACGTTCGCACAAGAAATTAATGTTGTATATATATACCGCATTCAAGCAAAACATCAATCATGTCAGCATAATATATGTATTGTGTGACTTCTTGACCTGTTAGCCCAAAAAAAAACCCAATACTCTTTGCGGAGAGAACCAAAGCATGTATCTCATTGAGATAGGTCAACATGACCTATATTTACTCCCATGACTTTATTCCATACATGACTCTGCACAACCTCAACACTTTTAGTTCGGCTCAACTGGTGAAGTAGCTATAGCATGAACTAACTATTAGTTCACAACTCAACATGCAGACCACAAAAATGCTTACCACTTGGAGACAACACTCTTCTGACATCCATAAACTCATCCTCAAATCCGCATAGCAAAACATTCATTTGCGGTGGAATGCAGAGCATTCCAATATACCACTGACACTGTCATTACATTGTTATTACAGAGTCCGGTACTCTATCAACTCTATCTTACACTCCGGAGGGCTTCAAGACTTGAATCTTTGGATTTAAACTCCTTTAGTATGCACCAACACTACCTTGCAACTGCATAGCCAAATTCTTCATAGCGGAGAAATGTAGACTGAAATACTATGACCCTATCATAGGTTCTGTACTGCAAATGCCTCAGAGAAATCTTTAGCAAATTGTGACTAACTGCGGAGCTCCAAAATTGAAAGATGTTATGCTTAGGTGTATTCTCCTCCATATCATACTTAGCAACTTCTCTGGACCAACACAACTGTATCTGCATACCTTGTTGAACCTCTCCAGACCAATACAACTGTTTCCTTACACTTTGTTGCCACTCTTTGGACCAACACAACTATGTCTTTACCCTTTGTTGCCATCAATGACAAAATTGCTTACTGCCATTCTCATCAGACTCTTCATCATCATGCTTATGTGGCCAACACCATTCATGTAGATTACCGTCCTTGAGGGGCAAATATGTAAGCACCAAAATCACGCACAACCTCCACGAGGACCCCAACGATGACTCACAATTCTTGTCACGTACATGTAAGCGTGAAATAATGCCCTCTTAACAACGATTTTCTTGGTAGCATGTGGTTTCCCGTTCCTCTTGTTGTTTCCCCTTTGCCATGCTAACCCTTTCCTTGCTTTCAACACTTTTTGACACTTGTCGATTTTCTTTTCCTGTGCTTGTGACTTCGTTCCTAAGCCTTGTGTTCGTCCATTTGTTGTGATTTAACCTTTCCCTAGTGTTTTTCATCCATTCCCACCCCTAGGAGCCCTCTAGAGGACCTCCCAAGCCATCTCCAACTTTCGGTTTTCAGTTCCGGTCAACTAGTACAAATCTCCCCCTATTATTTCTAGATGTCCCCCGGGAGATCCATCTTTTGCAAATGTAAATTTGGATTTCGACCCCCTTTTGACTAGTTTCCAAAGGCAGTTCACCTCCTTTTCATCTCCTTAGCAATATCCAACCCTGCTTTTCACCCTGGTGTCATAAACCTGTCTCAAGATCGTCCAAGTATATACATCGATACTTATGTATCGATGCCTGATCAACAATTATTTATAATATAATATTCAATGCTATAATTATTATCTTAGAACATATAAGACAAGTTGTCTCATTCATGATAAGAAATGATTTGTTCAGAGGATAATCTGAATTAATAAGATAGTAAGAGATCAAAAGCACCGACCCATATGAAATAACCAAACATAAGACAACGATCCATAATGAATAAACAAATCATTAATAAAAGATGCAATCTTTTGGAAGGATGCCACCCTTTGAAGAAATGTATCCATTCGCATATATATATATATATATATATATATATATATATATATATATATATATATATATCACTGATGATGGGCATTCGGGAGAGCATTAGAAAGATTGAGAGCATTCAACTTGGAAATAAAAAGCAGACTGTGACAATCATACATTATAGACTCAGATCTGCAAGTAAAAATACATTCAAGGCCATTATATTTATTGTGCATCATATATAATACTATGAATAGGTCAACTTTGAATCCATATAAATATTTCTTGTTACCTTTAATATGACCACCCATCACAAGAGGGAAATGATAAACCTACCAGAGGCAAGCAGTCCTGCCATACCCCCCTAAGGTTTGTTTGGGGGCCAATCTGATTTGCACCCCTACCATACCTCCCGTAAGACCCTGTATGGAGGTTTTGTATGACAACTTGATCCTGCCAAACCCCCGTAGGGCCTGTATGGAAGAATTGAACATGTGATCTACCATGCCCCCCGTAAGGACCTGCATGGAGGCATCATGTGCCAAGGAATGTCTTATCATCACCACTATGACGGAGTGGAGTGAATGAATGCGATTACATGAAAATGAGTAGTTAATCAATCTATATAACTACTGTTTATATGCAGGGTAATCTTATCTAACACTTTCCAAGAGGTATGTTTATATATATGTATTTTGTAGCTATGTTTACTATGTTATGAGTGCAAATTTAGAGTACAAGACTGATGCATATTTGAAGGTAAGCTAAAAGGTAATTCTGAAACCCTAACCCTAGTTTTGGTATTTGAACTTTTCTAGGGCATATTAGGTAGGGGACATTACAATTGGTATCAGAGCATAATCCTGCCATCCTGTGAAAGATTGTTGATGTAAAATAGTCAAAGGGCTCAAAGAGCTTTGGAAAGAGAAAAGAGGAAACTAACTTCAATTAATAACTCCATACCTAACTACACCATGGGTGAACAAGGAAACAACGACTTGAGGACATTCACCCAAGCTCTAATGGAGCAAAACGAAAGAAACACTCAACTTTTTCTCAAAGCAATCCAAAACCTAACAAACAATAGTAATACAAATGATGTAAGAGCTATTCATTCAAATCATTTGGAAAATAATAACTCCAGCAAAGACTCAACCACTAGACCAACTAGACCCTCTTTCCTACCACAAGAAAGAGAGGTGGAGGATGAGGGAGAAACCAATCAAAATATGAATAGCATAGAAGAACTAGCAGAAGTTTATTCAAAACTCAGTTCTGCCGTAAAGAAAGATGTCTCTTTTAGAGATTATTGTGATGCCAAAAGACGCGATAAACCAACCCAAAAAAGAATAGAACCCGACAAAGACCTAAAAGGGAGAATTAGTAAGATGGCGGTCCTAAAATTTGATGGATCCGGCAAAGTAACAGCACGTGCTTGGGTCCAAACGTTGGATACATACTTTACACTTAGCCCCATGACCGAAAAGAATGCAATAACATTTGCCATCTTCCACTTAGAAGAGGCAACACATGATTGGTGGCATCACGGTCTCATTACTGAAAATCACAAAAAACATAACATCCTACGATGAGTTCACACAAGAACTCATCCAAAGATTTGACCAAGAACATCCCGAGTGGTATTTTAGAGAACTGACACTCCTAAGACAACAAGGAACCGTGAAAGAATATCTAACCGAGTTCCAAAAACTTGTGGTAATGGTGTCTGAGGTATCTCAACGAAGATTAACATACCTTTTTGTCCAGGGATTAACAGATTCTATCAAGAGATTGATAAGTGCTCTCAATTCTTCGACACTAAAGGATGCAATTCAACAAGCACTAAGTATGGATACCCCAATCACCAAGGACACATACCATACCAAACATTTAACCTTACCAACTTCTCATGGAAATAAAAGACCTGAAAGGGAATTTCGAAGAAGCAATTGTTCTCATTGTAATAAACCATGGGAGTGCCAACATAATTATCCAAAAGAGGGACGAGATGATCTAAAGAAAAAAGGGCTGTGCTTCAAATGCAAAGAACCATGGGGATCGGGATACACATGTGGTAAGGGTGGCCGAATGAATAACATGGAAGCAACATCCAATGAAGAGATAAAGGAAAATCCTAACAAAAAGGCAAGAATGGAGGAAGAAGAATACAGGACCCTCGCAACCATCTCTCAAAGTAATGAACCCCAACCCTTTAAAATTAGGGGCACCCTAAGAGGGCAAAAGGTCATTGCCCTATTAGACAGTGGGGCTTCGCATAACTTTATTAGCAAGAGTCTAGTGAAAAAAAGAAAGTTAGAAACCAAAAATTTCAAGGGATTCCAAGTAGCTCTAGCAAACAGGACCATGGACCAATGCACCCAAGTAATTCCCCAATTAGAAATCACCTTGGGAAAGCATACCTTTAAAGAAGATTTTTATGTTGTAACCCTAGAAAATGATGTAATATTAGGGACCCCTTGGATACACTCTTTAGGCTATTTCACCATTGACCTTCCGAATTTAGAAATTTGTTTTCAACACAATGGGCAAGAGGTCACATTAAAAGGAGTACCTAATGGATCTCCAAGAATGGTCTCATGTAAGAAAATGGAAAGAATATTTAGGCATAATCAAGCCGAATGGGTTGCACAATGTATGATCCTAGATAGATCTCCTACAAGTCAAACATACCACGTAGATATTCAACCCATCTTAAGAAAACATAAGAGAGTTTTTGAAGACATCCCACCAGGCCTTCCCCCAAGAAGAGGGTTCGAACATACTATAGAATTGGAGGCAGGGGCCAAACCAGTAATTAGCACTCCCTATAGGCATCCTTGCAAATTTAAGAAATTGAAAAAACTATTAAGGAATTGTTGGAGATGGGGTATATTCAACCTAGTACCAGCCCCTTTGCATCCTCTGTCGTATTAGTTAAAAAGAAATATGGAACTATGCGGATGTGTATAGATTATAGAGCTCTAAAAAAAAACGGTGTTATCCCATGCCTAGGATAGACGAATTAATAGATGAGCTCCATGGGGCTCGATATTTCTCAAAAATTGACTTGAGATCGGGATATCACCAAATCAGAATGAGGGAAGAAGATATACCTAAGACGGCCTTTAGGTGTCATTATGAGCATTACGAGTTTCTAGTCTAACCCTTTGGCCTTACGAATGGCCCCGCCACCTTTCAATCATGCATGAATCATGTCTTCCGTAAGTAATTAAGAAAATGCCTACTTATATTCTTTGATGACATACTTATCTATAGCAAGACATGGGAAGAGCACCTCTGGCATATTGAAGAAATTATAAGTATCTTGGAAAACGATTCCTTGTTTGCCAAGGCCTCAAAAGGTGAGTTTGGCCTAGAAGAGATCCTTTATCTAGGTAATAAAATTAGTGTAGAAGGGGTAAGCGTGGATGAGGAAAAGATTAAAGCCATTAAAGGTTGGCCAAAACCTAAAACTTTGACTCAACTTAGAGGATTTTTGGGCCTATGCAGGTACTACAGATGCTTTGTCAAAGGGTTTTCCAAAATTGCCACTCCCCTAACAGACTTAACCAAAAAGGGAGCTTTTGCATGGAATGAAGCTTCACAACAATCCTTTGAGAAGTCAAAAGAAACAATGAGTTCATGTCCCGTCTTAGCTATTCCTGATTTCACCTTACCTTTTGAATTACAATGCGATGCTTCAGGAGAAGGAATCGGGGCAGTACTTATGCAAAACAAACACCCCATAGCTTTTGAAAGCCATAAGCTTACAGACACGGAAAAACATTACTCTATATACGATAAAGAAATGCTAGCCAATATGCATGCTCTAACCAAATTCAGACAATATTTGGTATGTGGAAGATTCAATGTCAAAACTGATCATAATAGCCTAAGATTCTTCATGAATCAAAAAGATCTCAATGATCACCAGCAGAAATGGGTAAGCAAAATCCAAGCTTACGATTTTGATATCGAGTATGTCAAAGGAACCAATAATGTGGTAGCAGATGCATTGTCTCGGCGATTCCATTTAAACACTATAACAATGATGCGGAGGGAAAAATTCATTTGATGCGGAGGAAAAACAACAGTTTACTAAACAGGGTGTCAAAATACCCATATTACCCACAAAGTGCTCAAATAGCTTTTCAAATGTTCTTTCGCAAGGCCCATACATCACATCCATGACTCACCGAAATAGATATTCCCATTACCATCGGCAACACTTCTCTTATCGGCCACAGAAAACAACACAGAATCTATGTTTGAACCACCGTAGTGGTTGAACCCTTTGAACTCCTTGCTTGAACCGTTCGCTTGAACCGACTAACCCAAGTGAACCCGTTGAACCCGTGAACCCATTGAACCGATGAACTGGTTCAATTCGATGGTTCAACCACGAGGTTCAACGGTGAGGTTCAACCCGAAAAACCAATGCCGAACACCTTGCATCTTTCGCCAATACTCCAAGCTGCGACTTATAATTTCGGCCAAACAATTATCTCCTCAGCCCGATGCCAAGGTTCACGCCGATGTAATACAAGCACTTCTTTCTGCGATCACTTCTATGTACCTCGTGAGGTTTTTTTTTTTTTTTTTTCTTTTCCCGGTTGGTTGTAACTATCTTCCACAATGCTGTTGCCATTCTCAGCAACTAAACACACACAGATTTCTAATCTATGCTGCAACTACGCAGATTTCTTTAGCTCACAATAACCATACAGACAGACAGATTTCTGGACTAAATCAAACGGAAGGAAATTAAAACCTAGGGAAGTCATTCCATTGGTTTCGGCGGAAGCCTCAACCAGTGGAATGGTCCCAAACCAAAAACACTACGACGAGACCAAATCAAAATCTTTTGTTTTTCTACTCAGAAATTACAAACTGTTTCTTTTTCTTTTCTCGTCTCCTCCCTCTCTCTCTCTGTCTGTCCTCTACAAGCACATGCTCTTATAAAGAACCATAACCAAGGCAGTTACACTTCAGTGGAATCTTAACCGATTTACCACCTCTGCCATCTGTTACAAGACAGTTACAAACATGCAGTTACAACTACTTGCCAACTATGCCGAATTGGCTCACAACATGGGACTATCTAGGGGACACATTTGTCCAAATCAAAACAATTGGCGCTAGGCCTTACAATAAATTAAATGAGAATAGGGGGCTTCTTGACGCTAATGGGGTGCTCCTGCACCATACTCCCAGACTTGAAAAATTTCCATGTCCCATGGAAATGCTCGGTGAGAACTGCAACAACTTTGTTCTCTTGGTGTCTTCAAACTTGATGCCTCTGCTACCTTTACCCTTCAACTGTGACTCCTCTCAATGGAGTTTAACTGGCTGCTCCTCCAGATGCTGCTATAAGTCCAACCTCAATGCTGCACCAACACCTCTGTCCCTCCCCTGGGAGTCCTCTCTTGCCTCTCTCCCCAGGACTTTTTGGCGACACCAACTGGACCTCCTTCTCAGGCCCTTGAACCATCTCCTATGGCTCCAATGACAGATCTCCTATCTGCCTAACTGCAACTTGTGGACATGCATCTGCAACCACAAATATTAGCAAATCAAAACACCAATCTCTCACTTAGATTCCCAGAGCTTTCGCTGGCTCTGATACCAATTTGATGCGGAGGAAAAACAACAGCTTACTAAACAGGGTGTCAAAATACCCATATTACCCACAAAGTGCTCAAATAGCTTTTCAAATGTTCCTTCGCAAGGCCCATACATCACATCCAGGACTCACCGAAATAGATATTCCCATTACCATCGGCAACACTTCTCTTATCGGCCACAGAAAACGGCACAGAATCTATGTTTGAACCACCGTAGTGGTTGAACCCTTTGAACTCCTTGCTTGAACCGGTCGCTTGAACCGACAAACCCAAGTGAACCCGTTGAACCCGTGAACCCATTGAACCGATGAACCAGTTCAATCCGATGGTTCAACCACGAGGTTCAACGGCGAGGTTCAACCCGAAAAACCAATGCCGAACACCTTGCATCTTTCGCCAATACTCCAAGCTGCGACTTATAATTTCGGCCAAACAATTATCTCCTCAGCCCGATGCCAAGGTTCACGCCGATGTAATACAAGCACTTCTTTCTGTGATCACTTCTATGTACCTCGTGAGGTTTTTTTTTTTTTTTCTTTTCCCGGTTGGTTGTAACTATCTTCCACAATGCTATTGCCATTCTCAGCAACTAAACACACACAGATTTCTAATCTATGCTGCAACTAGATTTCTTTAGCTCACAATAACCATACAGACAGACAGATTTCTGGACTAAATCAAACGGAAGGAAATTAAAACCTAGGGAAGTCATTCCACTGGTTTCGGCAGAAGCCTCAACCAGTGGAATGGTCCCAAACCAAAAACACTACGACGAGACCAAATCAAAATCTTTTGTTTTTCTACTCAGAAATTACAAACTGTTTCTTTTTCTTTTCTCGTCTCCTCCCTCTCTCTCTCTGTCTGTCCTCTACAAGCACACACTCTTATAAAGAACCATAACCAAGGCAGTTACACTTCGGTGGAATCTTAACCGATTCACCACCTCTGCCATCTGTTACAAGACAGTTACAAACATACAGTTACAACTACTTCTTGCCAACTATGCCGAATCGGCTAACAACATGGGACTATCTAGGGGACACATTTGTCCAAATCAAAACAATTGGCGCTAGGCCTTACAATAAATTAAATGAGAATAGGGGGCTTCTTGACGGTAATGGGGTGCTCCTACACCAAACAAGCATTGCAGGGGATTGGAAAAATGATATTATTGCGGAATATGCTAAAGATCCACAAGCCAATGAGATACTTGATAGGAATATGCCACATAATGAGTATAAGATAATAGAAGAACTCATTTTTATATAAGGATAGAATCTTCCCTGTGCCTAATTTTAAAATAAAAGAAAAAATTATAAAAGAGTATCATGACAATCCCTTAGTCGGACATCCAGGATATTGTAAAACTTATAAACAAATACGGGAAAGATATTCCTGGAAGGGACTCAAAAAGGATGTCTTGAAATATGTCCAAGAGTGCATGACTTTCCAGAAAAATAAAACTGAACATAATCATCTAGTAGGTCTCTTACAACCATTACCCGTCTCGAATCAAAAGTGGGAAAGTATTTTGATGGATTTTATCACATGATTACCCAAGGTACATGGATAGTGGACCGATTGACTAAATATGCTCATTTATTTGCAATATCAACTGATTATAGGGCATCGCAAATAGAAGAAGTATTCTTTAAAGAGGTCTTTAGATTGCATGGTTTACCAAAGAACATAATCAGTGATCGAGACAACCGCTTACTTAGTCAATTTTGGCAAGAACTGTTCCGATTAGCAGGGACTGATCTCACTCCCAGCATGAGCTACCATCCCCAAACAGATGGACAAACTGAGATAGTCAATAAATGGTTAGAGGGGTACTTAAGAAATTATGTCACATGCCAGCAAAACACATGGCTTAGATGGTTGCATTTAGGGGAGTATTGCTACAATACCGTCCACCATATGTCAATCGGTATGAGCTCATTCAAGGCCCTATATGGGTATGATGCCACTTCTTTTGGAAGCTTGATCATCCAAGATAGCAAGATACCCAGAGCCCATGACTTCATACAACAAAGCACTGATATTATACGCACTCTTAAAGACAATCTTCACCATGCTCAAAATCAACAAAAGATTTATGCTGATTGAAATCGTGTAGAAAGGACATTTGAAGTTGGAGATCTAGTTTTTCTAAGACTCCAACCGTACAAGCAATCTTTGATCAAAACTAGTGGAACAGAAAAGCTAAAACCCCGGTTTTATGGGCCATATAAGGTCCTAAGGAGAATAGGTGAAGTAGCATATGAATTAGAGTTGCCCGAGAGTAGCGAAATTCACAATATCTTCCATGTATCCAAACTTAAAAAGGTACTTGGGCAACAAATCATTCCATGTGCAGAATTACCACCGATTGATGATGAGGGAAAACTAATATTGGAACCTGAAGCAATCCTGAATGTGTGAGAAAAAAGATTAAGAACTAAAACAATTTCTGAGCTCTTGATTAAATGGAAAGGTTTGCCAGAAGAAGATGCTACGTGGGAAGGGGAAGAAGTCTTTAAACATCCAAGTCTAAGTTGCTTGAGGACAAGCAAATTCAGGAAGGGTGGACTGTCATAAACCAGTCTCAAGATCGTCCAAGTATATACATCGATACTTATGTATCGATGACCTGATCAACAATTATTTATAATATAATAGTCAATGCTATAATTATTATCTTATAACATATAAGACAAGTTGTCTCATTCATGATAAGCGGCGATTTGTTTAGAGGATAATCTGAATTAATAAGATAGTAAGAGATCAAAAGCACAAACCCATATGAAATAAGCAAACATAAGACAATGATCCATAATGAATAAACAAATCATTAATAAAAGATGCAATCTTTTGGAAGGACGCCACCCTTAGAAGAAATGTATCCGTTCGCATATACATGAAGATATATATATCACTGATGATGGGCATTCGGGAGAAAGCATCAGAAAGATTGAGAGCATTCGACTTGGAAATAAAAAGCAGACTGTGACAATCATACATTATAGACTCAGATCTGCAAGTAAAAATACATTCAAGGCCATTATATTTATTGTGCATCATATATAAAACTATGAATAGGTCAACTTTGAATCCATACAAATATTTCTTGTTATCTTTAATATGACCACCCATCACAGGAGGGAAATGATAAACAAACCAGAGGCAAGCAGTCTTGCCATACCCCCTAAGGCTTGTTTGGGGGCAAGTCTGATTTGCACCCCTGCCATACCCCCCGTAAGGGCCTGTATGGAGGCTTTGTATGACAGCTTGATCCTGCCAAACCCCCGTAGGGCCTGTATGGAGGAATTGAACATGTGATCTACCATGCCCCCCGTGAGGGCCTGCATGGAAGCATCATGTGCCAAGGAATGTCTTATCATCACCACTATGATGGAGTGGAGTGAATGAATGTGATTACATGAAAATGAGTAGTTAAGCAATCTATATAACTATTGTTTATATGTAGGGTAATCTTATCTAACACTTTCCAAGAGGTATGTTTATATATGTATGTATTTTGTATCTATGTTTACTATGTTATGAGTGCAGATTTAGAGTACAAGACCGATGCAAATTTGAAGGTAAGCTAAAAGGTAATTCTGAAACCCTAACCCTAGTTTTGGTATTTGAACTTTTCTAGGGCATATTAGGTAGGGGATATTACCCCTGGGACCTCTCCTCTGAGGGTCACCCTTGGGCGACCCTGACTAGTGAAAATGGCGACTAGGTGGCGACCCTATCATTTTTTCCAACTAGGAAAGAACTCTCCGTTTTGGCCCAAAATAGCTCCGTTTTGGCCCCTTTTTCTTTTTGTTTGCATGGAATTTTGTCCTAAACTTAGAGTTAGCTATTTCATGCATCCAAGCATGCATAATTAGCTCCTTTTTATCTTTATTTATCAACCCATGCATTCTTGTTAACTCCATTTCTTTTTCAGTGATAAGCTATATTGGCTTGTTCACTCCCTAATTAGCCCAAATCACTCTTGTGTCTTCTGAGTTAACTCTCCAATCAAGGGAGTTAACTCTCTATTCTCTCCCACCTCTCATAGCCTCTTTCAACCTATAAATACCCCTCCCCTCTTCATTATTTTCCAAGTTGGAGAATGTTCTTCTCATCTTCACAAGCTGTTTCAAGCTTCTTCACAAGCATTTGAGCCTTTCTTTGTTTTTCTTTAATTTTTTAAAGATTCAAGGCTTTCATGTCATTACCCTTCCTTGTTTCCAAGCTTCAAAGATTTCCCATAAGAGGCAATTTTATTTGTACATCCAGTCTTTTGCAGGTTTTTGCTCTTCAAATAGCATTCATATGCTCATATAGGATGTTCAGGCCTTTTGCTTTTAATGTTTTCATCTAATCTTTTCTAAAAGCTTCATATAGCGTCGGTACATTTTCCAAATCACAAGCCATAGTGCTCACAAGCTCACATTGAGCTCACATCCAAGATTTCAAAAGCTCTTTTTGCATCCACTTTTCTATTGTTGCCAAGAGGATCTCCCTGTTGCTGCAAGAGGACAAGAGGTTGCCAACACAAGGATTTTTGAGGGTAGTGGAGGCTTACGCATCTCTTATTCCAGGTTCCTTAGTGCTTTTATTTCATAGTAATTAGAAAATCTCAATTTGCTCTTAGAAGTAGTAAATGCATGTTGCCATTTCCTTGATAAGATAAGTAGATTTTGCATTTGCAAATTAGTTTGCTTTCAAAAGTTCTTAGATTAGTTCTATTTCAAAGCAATTTCTTTTTCCTAGAGTAATTGTGCCAAAAATTCAGAAAAACCAAACAAAAACATAGATCAGATTGCATTAGTTAACTTCATACTAGATTACATACATATTTTAATTCCTAGAATAGAAAAAAACACTTTATTTTCGTAAAAACCTAAAAAAAGCACAAAAATATCGTTTTGCACTCATATAGGCTTGCATGCATCCAAAAATTAAAAAAACACAGAAACATTAGCATCATTGAACGTTCAAAAACCCTTGATTTCAACATAAGGTTAACTTTGATCAACATTAGTCAAACTCTTGATTTCAACACAAGGTCCACACAACGTCAACATAAAGTCAAACCTTATGTTAAACAAACTGTAAGTCAAACCCTAAGTCAAACCGAGGTTAACTTCAACTATCTCTCTCTTGGTTTGGGTCACGAATGTGCCCTGGGCTTGGAGGCGAGTGGGTGAGGGCAACCCTCGACGAGATTGAGGAGATCCACCCTAGACCACAACAAAATCAACAAACAATTCAACAATGACAACACATGTTATCATCCAACAATTCAAACAACTCCAACACAACAAAAATATCAATGAGAACAATCGTCAACCTACACAACATTGAAACTTTGGGAATTCAAACAGGAGAACGGTGACTAGTGACCCTTTGAGTCATATAGTTATTTTAACAACGGTCATAGAACACCAGATTAGAATCAATGCACAAGAAAGGCCCCAGGACTGGCCAACCACTCTCCACGAAGTCCAGCTCTCAAGTGAGCCAAACCGCCCCCGTGTCTCACCTCCTCTTGATTGAATACTTCCACAAGAGTGAGAGTGACATGGAGGTTTGCCCGGTGGCAAGGAGAGGGGTCCATGTGCGCGCCAAAGCTAACTCAACCACCCCAGGCTACCGAGTCGTGTTTTTGATTATACAAAAACATTATGATAATCCTTTCTTGGTTATGATTTTGGATCAAACTTGATCATACAACCTATGAACATCAACCTTATACATTTTTGAAATTCCCAACTCTTCCATTCGACTCCATAATTTGCTTCTAAGAACAGTGTCAAACGACTTCTTGAAGTCGACGAAGCAACAAAAGACCTCTTCTCCTTGTTTATCCCAAACTTTCTCAATCAAGTGTTTGAGGGTAATGCGGTGATAAATTGTAGAGTGCCTTGGCCTAAAACCTTCTTGTCCGTTTGCCCTCTTTCCCTACTTTTTTGCCCAAATACCGATTCGAGGCTCTACCATACTCTCGAATATTTTTTCAAAAAAAGGATTGATCATTATAATATGATAGTTTGAAGGGTTGTTGACATCTCCACTTTTAAGCAAAGGAATGATGATATTAGTTGTCTAATTTACCGAAAACCCATTCTGAATGACCCCATTAAATATTTTTTTGATGTATGGTGCGAGGGATTCCACGCCCCATTTTATGTACTCTGCTTGTAAGACAACTATGTCCCGCGCTTCACCCACTGCAAGATTTTTAATTCCTTCCTTGATGTCTTTCGTGGAGAAGAGTTTGGCCATTGAATTGATTACTAGGGGACATCTTTATTTTGATCTCTCATACAATAACTTTGCATATTCCAACCATTGGACGCCTGTGATGTTGTTCTTTGTAGTTGTGTTTTTCTGTTGCAATTCTTTCCAGAAGCCTCTTGGGTTGTGTTTCCCAAGAAAAAACAATTCTTTCTGTCTTGTTTGTATGTAATCCTCTTTTTTCAATCTCATTAGCTTTCCATATTCTTTTTTATTTCCCCAAATTTTCAACATTCTCTTTGCTGCCTTGCACTGTTCATCATAGCATAGATTTCTTGAAACGTTGTTTTTGTTGCTTCTCTTAGGCCTAGACCTTTTAGACAAACTGAGAGCTTTGTGGATTATCAATGTTGACTTATCATTGCCTATTGTTCTCTTGTTTATATTGGCCATCCTGGTATCTTTTATTTCTTGCAATTGTTTTTCAAGCGTTGTTCGAAAAATCTCTTGGTTTCCATGTGTCAAAAGGATTGTGCCTTGAGGAGCCACTTTCTTTTGATTTTGTTGTGACCTATCTTGAGATTGAATGCCTTTATGCATACTGATCTTTACACATAAAGGATTGTGATCAGATTTCATTTATATAGGATAGACCCTCACCTCTACTTCTGTTAATCTTGTCAAAAGATTCTGAGAACAAATACCATAATCCACCACACTTTTCCCATTGTAAGTTTGACATGTAATATTCACTGAACTCAACCATGCTTTTATGCCATTGCATATAATCAAATCGTTCAAGTTGCATATCCCCAACAATTCTGCCACGTACTACGTCATACTCCTTTTTTTGTCTTGAGAGTCTCTTTCCAACCTTTGATTCTCTTCATCTTCTAACCATAAAGGGTTATCTTTTGCTTCCCCCTGATTTCTAAGGTAGAGAGCTTGGCTATTTGTTGTTCTTGCGTTAAAGTCTCCTATTAAAATGATTTCACCTAAGGTGCTATATGTTGATATGTCCTTTTTCAGGCTTGCATATGGGTCCTCTTTGTCTAGGTTCTTCTTCTTATAAGATTTTGAGCCATGAGGTGCAAAATAACACGCAACAAGATAAATTATGGATTCTCTATATTTCATTTTCATCCATATGTACTGGTTATTTGGATCTTCCTTTTCTACTTGTATGATTCTCTCCCAAGACTCTCTCACCAAAACTGTCACACTCCCATGGCCATTGCGGCTTTCGATTAACTCATTCCAAACTGAAATCTTCTTGTAACCTTGAAAATTTGGAACCTTATAGCCCTCATGTTCATCATGTTTCAACGATGACAATGATGTCTTTTCCCTCTACAATGGGCCCTAGACTGGGACCTCTCCTCCAAGGGTAACCTCTCCAATTCTAGCTTAACATTGTGAGGTGTTCTTGGGGGCCCGTCTTCCTATTTACTATGTGCTATTTTGTTGCCGATTTAGGCTTTCCATCTATACAACCACACTCCATAACATGCATTTCTTGCCATTACAACTTTCTCTCATTCCTTCCTTCTTTCTTCTGATTGTTATGGGGTTAAATCTTTGTCTATGTAGTATTGTTTACCATTAAGAAACCTTTTGTTTCTTAAAATTCTATTCTTGTCCTCTATGTTTTTTAGGGTTACTCTTATATTCGTATTTATGCCTTCCTGTGCCATTCTTCCAATTTTGCTTGCTTGATGGGTGTACCCTGTCCACTCCAACTTGTCTGCGAGAAAGTCTTTTATTAGCTTGTCAGTGTGCTCACCTTCCCCATGGTCTTTCAACCCTTTTATTATTATATTTGTTGCTCTATCATGTCATTTTTTTTCCTCCCACATTTGCAGTTTGTAATGTCCCCTTCTCATGCCTAGTCCGTTGTGAGCCCAATAGTTTATTCATTTGAATTCTCGTAGGCTATTCAAGGTATGGTAAGGAACTCCTTGTTTTGTGGAGATCTCTGGTTCAGTATTTTTTAATCCCTTTTGTTGACATTGAACTTAGTTGATGTTTAGGATTGTAGTTCAACTTTTAGAAGTGTTTTCGACTTTCTAGATTGTACTGCAAACTTCTTGGAGAAGCTATCTATTTTTGGAAAGTCGCCCAGTTGGCATCATTCTTTATCCCTAACCTCCTAGATGGTGTTGTTATGGTTTATTTTGTAGTTTGCTACAGTTTGGGATTTTCCGTAAGTTGGGGCGATTAATTGAACTATTTTATTATTATTTTCACTTAAGTCACCTAAGATTGGAATTAAATTAAAGCGACTAAGTGTTATAGCTCTTTGGAAAGGGAAAATGTTTTATTATTTGATTGTGAACATCAAAGTGAGCGCCTTTACATGGGAAAAAGGAAACAATTAGTTGGAGGAAAAAAAATTATTTCCAAGAAAGAATTATAATCTTGTGTAACTTCCAAAGTGTCTATATAAGAGAAGTAAGGGCTCATTGTGGAGTTTCATGCTGAAGATTATACTGTTATGCTGCAGGAATGAACCTCTGAGTTTTTCATCCCTTCCTGAGGACGAAAACCCTCTTGAAGAAGTTCAGTTTCGGTGGTGAAAGATCCACCCTAGCTGAAAGAAGTGATTTCATAGAGAGATCACTCTTGCATTTCAGTGGAGTTATTTAGTTATGATTTTTTTGATGTTGAAGATGATATTTTGAATAATTTGGTGATATTAGGGTGGGTTTTTGATCTCTTGTGATGTTTGTGTGGAGGTATCTATTGCTGAAAGCCATATTGTAGGGCTGCTGTACAAATCCAATGATCTCATTTAATGACACTATGAAATGTGAAGGGAAGACTTTGAGGGCATTGAATGTTAATGATATTTAGAGAATATAATGGTGATTTCCATAAGAAGCAATAGCGATAACATCTAAGAGTTTTCGTACACCTGGGAAGACATACACCCTTGAAAGCTAGGCATGAGTTTTTCTGTTGTTGCCTGTTTTATGCATCAAACACCTTCATTTGGCAAGGTGCCTCACCCCTAGGGAGTTTCATACATTCTTGGGACTATTCAGAGTGGTTTGTGATTGTTTTGAGGGATTTTTTTTTATCATACTTTGCAGGGTGTACAACACCTACAAAAGTGGTTCAGATCTGATTTTGATCACAACTATGTTTGAGGGTGTTCTTGATTAGTTTGGATAGTTTTCTAAGGAATTTTGTGTTGATCAATTTTGTGTGCAAGTTTCACAAAGTTTTCAGTATCATTTTTGATGTGATTCCTTGATGTTTTAACAAGATTGTGTGCATCTTTTGTTTGCAGCAGTGACATTAAATAATCTGAATTGGACATTCTCATTGCTGATTATAGTCATTGTGATAAACATTTATAATTCATTTTAGTGATTGTAACCCCTGGATGGTATGACCGCTAGTGTGGACTGTGAGATTCATGTTTAAATCGCTTACCCCAATGAATAAGTGGTCCATTGTGTGGCTTCTTGCTGAATAAGCGGAAGTGCCCGTGTTTCTTTATTTCATCACTCCCACTGAATAAGTGGTGAATTCCCACTGAATAAGTGGATGCCCGTTGAATAAGTAGAAGTTGTATTTGATTTGCACTGCATTATATTTTTTAGCCTGAATCACTTGTATGCTCTCACCTCGCCTATTTGGGAACTTAGTGATCAGAAGGTGTGGAGTTACATGGTTGCATTTCATTTGTTAACACTGTTTGGAGTGTTGGAAAAAAAATCTGAAAAAATTTGGGGTAGATCATTACAGTGGTATAAGCGTTGGTCATCCTGCTAGCTTGATTGGTTGCTAACACCCTAGTAGATTTTTTAGTGTTAAAATTAGAAATTTCAGCCTGTTTGATTTATGAATTCGGACGAGAGAGACTTTATAACCTATAGACAAAGACAACTACACATTGATTCAGAGATAGAAGGTGAAGACATCATGGGTGAAAGGGTTGCACAAGATCCAAGTACTAGAGATATATTGAATGATTTAGCAAGAGGGCAGCAAGAGATGGTAAGAAATCAACAAAAGATGACAAGATTGTTAGTTTAGTTGTTGAATCAGAATATTGGTGGTGGCACTCCTTTGAATAGGGGAAATAATGAGAACTGAGGTGATGCTAGTAATTCCAATAGTGGGAACATTCCACCTTTCAACACTAGAACCTCTTGAGCCTCAACAACTAGGCCCATGATGCCCCTTTTTTGGGGATAGCAACAAAATCAAGGAGGTGAACAACAAATTGTGGGAGAAAGTTTTGTTGACTATCAACGAGAATGGCTATCTTTGGGAGATGAGTTTCAAAATACTCTCTTCATGATTTCTATCAACTTAAATACAGAAATAGGCCAAGGAACCAAAATCAAGACCTTCAACGGAAGCTTGGGAAGGTGCCAATACCTTCATTTGATGGGTCAGCCAAATGCATTGCTAGATCATGGGTGCAAAAGATTGACAACTACCTCTATTTGAACCCAATGTTGGAAAATGAATCAATCAAATTTGTAACTCTACTTTTTGATGAAGATGATCATGGTTGGTGGACTCACGGAATGGTCACAAGGACATAGACTACTCACTTCTTATGAAGATTTCACACAGGCTAATTGACCGTTTTGATAAGAAGGATCCCGAAAGCAATTTTAGGGAGCTGGCCCAAGTAAGACAAAGGGATTCAATTGATGTCTATATTACAGATTTTTAGAGATTGGTTGTTATGGTACCAAATATTTCTGAAGGAACGCTGACTTTCCTATTCATTGAAGGTTTATTAGAACCTTTGAGAGGATGGATCAAAGCTTTGGAGCCTCAATCATTGCAAGAGGCTATTAAGAAAGCTAGAAACATGGAGTTTAAAGCTCTAAGAAGTAAATTCCAGCCTAAGACATTCTCTCATAGGAGAGATAAAAAACCTTTCCAGAAAGAAATCAACTAGCCCAAAGCATTGCCCCAAAGGATGGATGATGAGCTTCGTAATGAGTTAAGGAAGAAGAAACTATGTTTTACATGGAAATAGCCTTGGGCCTTGGGACATAAGTGCTATGAAAAGGGAAAATCCCATCAACTAGAGGCTTATGTGACTACCGAATCTGAATAAAAAAATTTAGATTAACAAGATGATTATGAAGTTAGTGAAGAAGAAGAGTGTCTTGAAGAGTCTGAAATTCCTAAGGACAATGAAATTTCCTTTGCTCAAATTTCTAGGAAAAAAAATGATTCTTTCAAAGTCTGAGCTGTTTTTTGTGGGCAGTGAATTATTGCGCTCATAGATACTAGAGCATCACACAACATTGATGAAGGAGTTGTGGCAAGAAGAGGTTTGAAACCCGAAGAGTTTGAAGGATTCAAGGTTATTATTTCTGATGGTTTTACACTTTCATGCGCAAGGAGGATCCCTCAGTTGAGTATGCAGTTTGACAATTATGAAGTCAAAGATGACTTTTAAGCGATAAGAATTAGTGACACAGATGTTGTCCTTGGTATACAATGACATAAATCATTGGGGAAAATGTATTTGAACCTGCCAGCTATGGAGTTGAAGTTTTAGGTTGGTGGAAGGAAGGTTGTTTTGAGAGGAATTTATACTGGAGGTCCTAGATTTGTCAACGCAAAGAGGATGGAACGGTTGTTTCGTCATGACCAAGTTGAGTGGATAGCCAAGTGTGTTATCATGCCTAGCCCTCCTAAAGAAGAAAGGAAGAATTACCATTCTGATGTGTAATCTTTCTTGTCCAAGAGAAGAAAGGTTTTTAGTGGATTGCCACCTGGGAGACCTCCTGAGAGAGGGATTGAACATATCATTGAGCTAGAAGAGGGAGCTAAGCAGGTGATAACAACTCCCTATCGGCACCCCAAGTAGTTCAAAAATGAGATTGACAGGACCATCAAAGAACTCTTAGACAAGGGGTTTATCCATCCTAGCAAGAGTGCATTTGCATCTTCTGTTGTGATGGTTAAGAAGAAAGATGGGACTCTACGCTTATGCATTGATTACCAAGAACTCAGAAAAAGAACTATTAAGAATCAGTACCCAATACCTAGGATTGATGAGCTCCTGGATGAGCTTCATGGAGCAGTCTATTTCTCAAAGATAGACTTGAGATCAAGATATCATCAAATCATAATGTGAGAGGACATTGAGAAGACTGCATTTAGATATCATTGTGGGCATTTAGAGTTCCTTGTTATGCCTTTTGGATTAACAAATGCCCCTGCAACCTTCCAATCTTGTATGAATTAGATTTTTAGTATGCAACTCCATAAATTTATGTTGGTTTTCTTTGATGATATTCTAATTTACAACAAGTCTTGGAAGGAACATTTGCAACACCTTGATGAAGTGCTTGGTATTCTAGAGGCCAATTCCTTATTTGCTAAAGAATCCAAGTGTGAATTTGGATTAATTGAAATTGTTTATCTTGGTCATGTAATCAGTGCACAGGGGGTTAGTGTTGATCGAGACAAGATTAGAGCAATCTTAGATTGCCCCCCACCAAAAAAACCTTACCCAATTGAAGGGTTTTTTTTGGATTTGTGGCTTCTATAAGCAGTTTGTGAAGGGCTTTTCACAAATGGCAACTCCTCTTACTGATATTACCAAAAAGGGGACATTTAATTGGTCTAATGCAACACAAAACACTTTTGATCAGTTTAAGAAACCTATGAGCAACTATCCTATACTTTCCCTTCCTAATTTTTCTAAGCCATTTGAGTTGGAATGTGATGCATCTGGTGATGGAATTGGTGTTGTTCTCATGCAAAACAAGCATCGAATTTGTTTTGAAAGTAGGAAGTTAAGAGGTGCTGAAACAAGTTATTCAATTTATGACAAAGAGATGCTCACAATTATGCATGCCATGGTCAAGTTCCGACAGTACTTGGTGGGAGGAAGATTCATTGTTAAAACATATCACAATAGTTTAAAATATTTTCTCAATCAAAAGGACTTGAATGAGAGGCAATAGAAGTGGGTCAGTAAGCTTCAAGCTTACAATTTTGATATTATTATGTTAAAGGAAAGAAGAATGTGATAGCAGATGTATTGTCTAGAAGACCTCATTTGCATACCATTGTGGAGATTACTATTGTTTGGAGAGATCATATCATTATAGAGTATGCTAAAGATACCTTTGCTACTAGTGTCCTTGAAGGCACAATCCATGATGAGAAGTTCAAGGTAATGAATGATTTAATTATGTACAAGGAAATGATCTTTTTAGTGCACAATTCTAAAGTTAAACAAATGATTTTAAGATCATTTCATGATGCTCCCTTGGCTGGCCACCAAAGTATTTTCAAGACCTATAAGCAAGTTCGTGAAATATTTACTTGGAAGGGGCTGAAAAATGATGTTTGTGATCATGTTAGAGAATGTTCTATTTGCCAATAGAACAAGAATGAGAACACATACCCTGCTGGTTTGCTGCAACCATTGCCAATTCCCAACCAAAAATGGGAAAGTATCACCATGGATTTTATCACAGGACTTCCCAAAGTTTAGGGGAAGGATTGCATCTTCGTTGTGGTTGATAGATTAACTAAATTTGCAGATTTCATTGTTGTTTCTACAGTGTTTACAGCAACACAAGTGGCAGAATTATTTTTTAGAGAAGTGCTCAAATTACATGGGCTTCCCAAGAACATAGTGAGTGATAGGGACAACAAGTTCCTAAGTCTTTTTTGACAAGAATTATTCAGATTGAGTGGGACTGAGCTTACTCCCAGCACCATTTACCATCCACAGACTGATGGGAAATATGAAATTGTCAACAAATGGTTGGAGGGATATCTCAGAAATTGTGTTAGGACAACAGAAGGCTTGGGTAAGATGGTTACATTTGGTGAATATTGTTATGTCTCCTCTTACCATATGTTTATTAAGATGTCTCCATTCTTGGTTTTGAATGGTTATGAAGCACCTAGATTCATTGATTTGTTGTTTGATGATAGTAGAGTACCCAAAGTTAAGGACTTCTTGCAGGAGAGCCAAGACATCATGAAATCTTTAAAGGACAACCTCAAGAATGCTCAAAACTAGCAAAAGCTATATGCAGACCAACATCGAATAGAGCATGTTTTTGATATTGGAGACATGGTTTATGTGAGGTTGCAACCCTACAAACAATCCACCCTCAAGAAGAGTGGAGCTGAGAAGTTGAAGCCACAATTCTATGGTCCATTCAAGGTTATCAAGAAGATTGGAGAGGTGGCATATGAGTTAGAGCTACCTAAAGGTAGCAAAGTGTATAATGTCTTCCACGTTTCATGCCTTAAAAAGGCATTTGGCCATAATATTATTCCCTCTTCTGATTTGCCTCCATTAGATGAAGGGAGACTTAAGTTGGTTTTAGAAGCTATAATTGATCACAGAGAGCGTAATTTGAGGAGGAAGATCATCGGGGAATATTTGATTAAGTGGAAGAACCTTCTTGTAGAGGATACTACTTGGGAGAGTGAGCATATTTTGCAACATCTTATTTTGCAATTACTTGGGGACAATAAATTCTAGGGAGGGAGGATTGTAATGTCCCCTTCTCATACCTAGTCTATTGTAGGCCCAATAGCCTATTCATTTGAGTTCTCGTAGGCTATTTGGTATGGTAAGGAACTCCTTGTTTTGTGGAGAGATCTAGTTTAGTATTTTTTGACTCCTTTTGTTGACATTGAGCTTAGTTGATGTTCAGGATTGCAATGTAGCTTTCAGAAGTGTTTTTGACTTTCTAGATTGTTCTCCAAACTTCTTGGAGAAACCATCTATTTTTAGAAAGTCACCTAGTTGGCGTCATTTTTTATCCCTAACCTCCTGGATGGTGTTGTTATGGTTTATTTTGTAGTTTGGTATAGTTTGGGATTTTCTGTAAGTCAGGATGATTAATTGAGCTATTTTATTATTATTTTCACTTAAGTCACCTACGATTGGAATTAAATTAAAGTGGTTAAGTGTTATAGCTCTTTGGAAAGGGAAAATATTTTATTATTTGATTGTGCACATCAAATTGAGTGCCTTTACATGGGAAAAAGGAAATAATTAGTTAGAGGCAAAAAGTAATTATTTCCAAGAAAGAATTATAATCTTGTGCAACTTCCAAAGTGTCTATATAAGAGAAGTGAGGGCTCATTGTGGAGTTTCATGCTGAAGATTATATTGTTATGCTACAGGAATGAACCTGTGAGTTCTTCATCCCTTTTTGAGGACGAAAACCCTCTTGAAGAAGTTAAGTTTTGGTGGTGAAAGATTCACCCTAGCTGAAAGAAGTGATTTCATACATAGATCACTCTTGCATTTTAATGGAGTTATTTAGTTATGATGTTTTCTGATGTTGAAGATGATATTTTGAATAATTTGGTGATATTAGAGTGGGTTTTTGATCTCTTGTGATGTTTGTGTGGAGGTATCTACTGTTGAAAGCCATATTCTAGGGTTGTCGTACAAAACAATCGATCTCATTTAATGATGCTATGAAATGTGAAAGGAAGATTTGAGGGCATTGAATATTAATGATATTTAGAGAATATAATGGCGATTTCCATAGGAAGCAATAGTGATAGCTTCTAAGAGTTGTCGTACACCTGGGAAGTCGCACACCCTTGAGAATTGGGTATGATTTTTTTCTAAGGGAGTCGTTGCCTTATTTATGCATCAAACACCTTTATTTGGCAACACGCCTCACCCATAGAGAGTTCCATACATGTTTGGGACTGTTCAGAATGGTTTGTGATTGTTTTGAGGGATTTTTGATATTATTTTGTAGGTCATACAACACCTACATAAGTGGTTGAGATCTGAGTTTGATCACAACAGTGTTTGAGGGTGATCTTGATCAGTTTGGATGGTTTTCTAAGGAAGTTTGTGTTGATCAATTTTGTGTGCAGGTTTAACGAAGTTTTTAGTATCATTTATGATGTGATTCCTTGATGTTTTAACAAGATTGTGTGCACCCTTTGTTTGCAATAGGGACATACTGAATAATTTGAACTAGACATTCTCATTGCTGATTACAATCATTGTGATAAACATTTATAATTCATTGTAGTGATTGTAACCCTTGGATGGTATGACCGCTAGTGTGGACTGTGCTATTCATGTTTAAATTGCTTACCCCACTGAATAAGTGGTTCATTGTGTGGCTTCCCGCTGAATAAGTGGAAGTGCCTGTGTTTCTTTATTTCATCACTCCCACTGAATAAGTGGATGCTTGTTGAATAAGAGGAAGTTATATTTGATTTGCACTGCATTATATTTGTTTAGCCTGAAGCACTTGTATGCTCTCACCTCACCCGTTTGGGAACTTGGTGATCAGAAGGTGTGGCGTTACATGGTTGAGTGTTGGAAAAAAATCTAAAAAAATTGGGGTAGATCATTACACAGTTTGACTTGCGTCTCTATCAGTTCTCTTTGATTCATTGCTGGCCCTTTTGCCACTTGCGCCCACGACTTTCCCTCTTCCAATTATTCCTTTAGCTTGGCTTCTTTGATCTCCATGTTTGCTATTGCTTATTGAAATTCTTTTAAATGTGTATTATTTTTCTCCTCTGTTGCCTTAAGAATATTTATGCTACTAACTTGTTTTATTTCCTATTTTATGGTCAAAATTTCTTGTTGACCTGTTTTCATATTGGCCTGCAATTTGATTATTTCATCTTTAAGTAGCTTGTTTTCATGAATGATTTTTCAATTGGAAACCATGATCTTTTGTAATTTGTTATCTTTCATTTGCCTCGACACCTCTATTCTTTCGAGTCTCCTCTTTAGGCCCATTAGTTCACTAACATACAAATTTGAGGACCAAATTAATGAAGTTGAACTAGGGTTGTATTGATCATGACTGTCACCATTATCAACCTCTAGCTCTGCCTCCACTTCCCACTGCTTCACATCCTCGTTGCACTTGATATGGTGATTCCCTGAGCGCTCTCTTTCAATGTTCCTCCTTGGACTATGTTTGTTGTTGTCTCCTTACAAAGCATAGCTAGTTTGGGGGTGAAATTTCCCTAGCTGAATTGATTCAATGCCATGTGTTGGAATTTGTTTATCATTGATGTCAACACTGTCATGGATGGATGATGGTGTTCGTGGTTGGATGTCATGTCCTAAAGAAGATATATTAAGATGAGAATTAGAAGTTCATGGTTGGATGCCATGTAGTTCATGGTTGGATGTCATGTCTTATCCAATGACAACAGAGAAGATATAAGATCATGGTTGGATGGCATGTCGTATCCAATAACAACAAAGAAGATATAAGTTCATGGTTGAATGTCATGTCCTATCCAAGATACAGTTCATGGTTGGATGTCATGTTCTCATGATGAAACATTAAGATGGGAATTAGAAGCACTAAGATGAATGATGATTAAGCTATGCTGATGATGAAAAGATGTTGCTGATGGCCTATGGCATGTTGGTTGATCATTCTTGTTGCTTTCAAGGATGTATATGCTGTTATATGAAGGTTTTGGCCTTCGAAAGTTGGTGAAAGTTTCTGTTACAAGAAGATTTTTTTAAAGAGTGTCTGGAAGATTACTCCGCATTTTCATTCTTTTGATGTTGTGCCTATGCGGATTGGAAGATAGCTTCATATAGTGTCAAAGTATGTATGTTCCAAGTTTCATGATGTTTGGATTGTCGGAAGGGTGTTTTGCAATTGACAGTTTGAAGACAGTGTTGGTTCTAAAGAAGACATTCACTGTGCGGCAATGTTTGGCTCCACATTCCTCCGCATTTGAAGATGATGTCTTGTGGTTCAGAAGTTAAGCTCAGTGACTTGTGAAGGTGATATTTCCAAAGTTTCAAGTCTCTACACCTTCCGCAGTGAAAGTTATAAATGGTAGAGTTCCGGTTTGTATTTTGTTTGAGAAAAGTTGTGTTGAAAGCTTGTTGAAATGCTCTGCATTCCTCCGGAAGAGAAGAATTGCCTATGTGGTTTTGTGAACATGTTCAAGGATGTGTATTACATGCATCTTTGCAATTTCAGGTGCTTTGGTGCTCCGCGAAGCTAGTTTCTCAATGACAATGTGTTACAGTGTGTTCCGGATGGTTGTTTAATCTTAGTATGCATGTTTTAAGGTATGCGGCACAATGTATTTGTTGTGCTAAGTTAGAGGTGTATCTGAAGGTGTTGTATGAGTCATGAAGACTCATCTAGAAGAATTTCATGAAGATCTTTTATGTTTCCAGTACTGCACAAGGTTTTCAAATGGTTGTGATTGTTATGCTTCAAATTACATGTATTCCTGCTTAAAGCCGTCCTATTTCAAATGAGCGATATGTGTGGAGGTGATTCCTTGATGAATGATACTATGAATGATGTTTAGGACTAGACTAAGCATGTATTGGGATCTGCAAGTCGTGTGTTTTATCTTGGAGTAGCATGTAGTTCATGATAAGGCTTGCCCTATGCATGTTTCATGTGTTGTGATCTTTGGCTGACTTGTAAAATGTAATATTCTTGTTGTGTTGGCTGACTTGTAATGAAATCAATGTAATGACATGTATATAGTGTAAACCTAGTTGGTCTAGGTGAGGTATGATTGTGAAATTGAAAATATGAAAGTGTGAAGAGCAGAATATGAAAATCATATGCATTGTAATGTCTGACTGAAGGAGAAAGAGATGATGTGTTAGAAGCTATCTTGATTCATCTTGAAGACATTTTTGTGACAGGAGGGAATTGAAGAGTGTGTTGGTAGGTGGTGACTGATCAGGAAAGTACTGTACACTAGCCATGTATCCTCGCCGGGGTTCAAGGGCGTAGCCCCTGAATTTTTTTTGGACTGACATTAAAAAACCCTATTTTGTAACCGACATAAGGCTTGATAAAAGCGGCTAAGGGTTAGGGTTTTTTGATATATTGTATTGTAGCATTTTGCAGCTGTATTGAGTTGCAGGGATTGCTGGTTGTAATCAGTTTGATTTACTGGATAATAATATTGGACTCTCTGTTGGTGGATGTAGCCCGAGTTTGGGTGAACCACGTTAAATCTTGTCTCTCGCATTATTATTTCTGTGTATTTCCATTCCTCTATTTAATCTTTATTTGCATTTGATTGATATCTTCTGCCGGCTAACCCTAACAAGTGGTATCAGAGCGGGTTGTGTTCAATTATCATCTGCAGGAAGATCTCACGGTTGAGTGGGAGCAATGGCGGATGAGGGTAAATTGAAGGTCGATAAATTTAATGGGCAGAACTATCAGTTATGGAAGATGCAGATGGAGGATTACCTCTATCAGAAGGATTTATGGAGGCCATTGGAAGGAGTAGCCAAGAAACCGGCAATAATGATTGATGAGGATTGGAATCTTCTTGACAGAAAGGCACTGGGAACCATTCGGTTGTGCCTGGCACCATCGGTAGCATTCAATAAAATGGAAGAGAAGACAACAGATGGTCTGATGAAAGCTTTGGCTAAATTGTATGAAAAACCCTCAGCCTCAAATAAGGTATTTCTCATGAAGCGTTTGTTTAATCTGAAAATGGTTGAAGGTGGATCTGTGACAGATCATTTAAATGAATTTAATACGATTGTCAGTCAATTGACTTCTGTAAATGTAAAATTTGATGAAGAAGTTAGAGCTCTCTTGATATTATGTTCATTGCCTGAAAGCTGGAATAGTTTGGTAATGGCGGTTAATAACTCTGTTTCTGGTTCAAATACCCTGAAATTTGATGATGTTGTTGGTGTTATTCTGAGTTAGGAAATTCATAGGAAAAGCTCAGGTGGATCCACATCAGGCAGTATTTTGAATGCAGAAAGCAGGGGCAGATCAAAGGAGAGAGGAAAAGGTTCTGGAGGTCACGAGGAAAATCAAAGGACAAGAGATCCCAATCCAGAGGACAGAAAGATTGCTGGTACTGTGGGAAACCAGGTCATCTGAAGAAAGATTGTTGGTCTTGGAAGAATAAAGAAGGAGACAAACAAGAAGGCAATAAGGAGACAAATGTGGTAAGTAATAAATCTAAAGATGATGCTTTGATTCTTTCCCTAGATAATACTGATGATTCATGGGTTTTAGATTCAGGGGCCTCATTTCATGCTACGCCCCATATAAGTTATTTTCTTGATTATGTCCAAGGGGATTTTGGGCTGGTTTATTTAGGAGATAACGAACCCTGTCAGATTGTTGGAAAGGGAAGAATCAAGATTAAGTTGCAGAATGGGAATCATTGGCTACTACAAGAGGTAAGGCATGTTCCAAGGCTTAGTAGGAATTTAATTTCAGTAGGGCAGCTAGTTGAAGAAGGTTGCATTGTTACATTTATTGATAAAAATTGGAAGGTTTCGAAAGGTGCCTTAATAGTAGAAAAAGGTATGAAAGTAGGCACCTTATATCTTTGTACAGGTCATACTGTTCCTTCTACTTTAGCTGTTGCAGAGAAAAAACAAACAGGTTCAGGAACAGTTGCTGCAGGTTCGCAAGAAGAGACTGAAACAGTTGCTGCAGGTTCTGAGACAACACTGTGGCATAACAAACTTGGGCATATGAGTGAAAAAGGTATGAAGGCACTTCATTCTAAGAAAGTTTTTCCAGGTCACCAGGTCTGAAATGTATTAATATGAATTTCTGTGAACGTTGTGTGTATAGAAAACAAAAGAGAGTCAGTTTTCTCAAGGATGGGAAGCAAAAGAAAAATAAAAAGTTGGCGCTTGTGCATACAGATGTATGGGGACCAGCTCAGGTATCTTCTCTCGGTGGCTCTCGATATTATGTTACATTCATAGATGATGCAACTAGGAAGGTATGGATTTATTTCCTTAGGTAGAAATCTGATGTATTTGAAACATTTAAGAAATGGAGAAGCTTGGTTGAGAATGAGACGGGTAAAAGATTAAAATGTCTCAGATCTGATAATGGCGGTAAGTATTGCAGCAAAGAATTTGAAGATTATTGTTCCTTTAATGGAATCCGTAGGCAGAAAATGGTTCCAGGGACTCCACAGGAGAATGGAGTGGCTGAAAGCATGAATAGGACAATAATGGAGCGTGCAAGGACCATGAGATTGCATGCTGGGCTCCCTTTAAATATGTGGGCAGAGGCTGTCAACACTATTGTATATTTAATTAATAGAGGTCCTTCAGTTCCTTTGGGCTGTGGTATTCCAGAGGAAGCATAGACAGGCAAGAAGGTGAGTTATTCTTTTCTAAAAACCTTCGGCTGTGAAGCATTTGCACATAAAGATTCTGAAAATAGAACCAAACTGGATGCAAAATCAAAAAAGTGTACCTTCGTTGGATATGGCATTGATGAATTTGGTTATAGGCTTTGGGATTTTGAAAATCATAAAATTGTGAGAAGCAGGGATGCAACATGAGAAGAAAGAAAAAGATTATGTGGTGCTGGATGATACTCCAAATAGTGATGTTCTAGTGGTTCCTCATGCCCCACAACAGCAACTAGAAATACGACAAACTCCAGTGAATGTTAGATGGTCAACAAGGCTAAGTAGACCTCCTGAAAGGTTTTCTCCCTCTTTGTATTCTATTTTGTTAACAGATGCTGGTGAACCAGAAGGGTATGATGAAGCTATGCAGGTGGATACACAAGTTTAATGGGAGCTTTCAATGAATAAAGAAATGGACTCCTTGCTGAAAAATCAGACTTGGGAATTATGTAAGTTGCCTGCAGGTAAAAAGGCTTTACCAAACAAATGGGTTTATAGGCTGAAAGAGGAAGATGGAGGTAAGAAAATATTTAAAGCCAGGGTAGTTGTAAAAGTTTTTGCATAGAAAAAGGGCATTGATTTTGATGAGATATTTTCTCCGGTTGTCAAGATGACTTCTATTCGTACTGTTTTAAGTATTGTGGTTGTTGAAGATTTGCATTTGGAACAGCTATATGCAAAAACTGCCTTTTCTCCGTGGTGATTTGGAGGAGATATACATGGAACAGTCCCAAGGATTTGAGGTCAAAAGTAAGGAGAAACTGGTGTGCAGATTGAAGAAGAGTTTGTATGGCCTGAAACAAGCACCTCGGCAATGGTATCTGAAATTTGATAGTTTTATGGCTGAGCAAGGCTACAGTCGGTGTAATTCTAACTGTAGAGTAAAATACTCTACATTTTGTTTTGAGTTTCAGTTACGCGAGTTCCATTTTTGTCTCTGCGCGTTTCAGTTTTGGCAGTGAGGGTTTTTACACAGAGCACGGGTGCACGGGTTTTTATTTTTGTAAATTTTGCCTAAGTCCCAAAGAAGCAGTGGAAGCCGCCAAGTGTCATCAGCCGGGACACATTTCAAAGTTTTTCAAAGTGGCACGGATGGTGCCAAGTGTCTTTTTACATTAAGGTGGAGACCACCAAGTGTCAGCATCCGTTTCAGTTTCTCATAAGTTTCAAAAGCCCCTTTAATGTTTCTCAGAATGTGGTGGGTCCCTATTTCAAAGCTTTAGCGAGCGCGGAAGGCGCCAAGTGGCAGCTGCGGAGGGTTTCTATAAGTTTCTTCAAGTTACACGGATAGTGCCGCGTGTCCCTTGTAATAGCTACGGAGTGCGCCAAGTGTCGACATCCACGGGTTCTTTTGTTTCATCGCTAAGTAAAGAGTATGGTGGGCCCCGGTAAAGTTTATAAAGTTAAGCGGAGCGCAACATGTGTCATTGTCCGCGTGAATCTAAAAGAGTCTCAAATGTTTCTATCAAGTTTCAAAAGCTCAGCGGAGACCGCCATGTGTCATCTTCTGCAGGACCCTCCAAAAGGTATCTATAGTCTCTCTAAGTTACGCGGAAACTGCCACGTATATGTTTTTAAGTTAAGCGGATAGCGCCACCTGTCCTTGTTCTTTTTTGGAAGCTGCTTGAGCACGGGGTATGGTGGGCCCCATTTTTGGTAAGTAATTAAAGGCTCGAGGCAGTGGACCGTGATAGATGTCAACGGTGGAGCACTCCTAATATAAAGACACAGTAAAGACACAAATAAAGCGGACAGCGCCACGTATCTTTTACAAGGGCCGCAGACGCTGCCAAGTGTCGTTTTCCGGTGCCTCTTGAATAACGAGACAGTTTCTAAAGTGAAGCAAGTGGAAGGTGCCATCTGTCTCAGGGGTTTTTGTTTCTGAATGTAGCGGAGAGTGCCACGTGCTAAGTTCTTGCTTTTCCGGATAGATGAAGGAGTTTCAAGGAAAGGCGCGGATGCGTGCCATCAGTCTCAAGGGTCAGATGTTGCCAAGTGTCCTCGCCTGTCTTACAGTGGGGAGTGCCACATGTATCTGTTTCAGCCAATGAATTTGCAGAGAGTAACCGTTTCAGATCTGAAAGATATCTTCTGTCAGACACTTCCAGTTAAGTTCTAGTTCGGTTAGGCAGTTGGGATTTGATCGTGCAGGCAATCTTGAGCCAATCTTATGCTATAAATAAGGGTCCAGATCGGGGAGGTGATAGAGGGAATTTTCTGCATACAGATTGTTATCAGAGATTTAAGAGAAGTTTGAAGATCTTTTGTTGTGGCCAGTAATATCATTTGCCTTTGTTCTATTTTTTTGATTCAGAAAGTTTGTATAACTGTGCATACATCAGTGCCTTTTATGTGACTGGAAAATTAATAAGAAGACTGAGTTCTGTGCCTTTGCTGATATTTTCTGTGTTATTGCAAAATCTTCTAAGTTGTGAGCCTTTGATTCTATTTGTTTTCATCTTTTACATTGATCATGCATTATTTGCTCTTTAATGTAACTGAATCCTGAAGATAGTTTCATTGTGCTTAGTGTTGAGAAACAAAATCACATTCAGGCGCATCGCCATAGTTTAATTTTCTTTTCAATGCATTTGTGATTCTGTTTAGTTTCTATCCCTTTTTCCAAAATATATTTGAAATAAGGAAGAGCCAGCTTCTTTAAAATCTGGAGGTTGTTTCAGGTCGCAAGTCCCACATTCCTGAAACTTCCCATGTTGGTGTTGGAAATAACGCAATTCTAAGCATCAACAGTTTTTGGCACGCCCGGTGGGACCATTCTTGGAGTTCCTTTCAAGACTGTATGAACCAGAGAGCTACAAGGAGTCAAAGTTGTGGACCAGTAACAAGGGCTCAATCTGCTGTGAACCCAGGTATTCTTTTACCACCATTGATAACTAATTCAAGAAGGAGGGTCAATCAGTTTACATCAACACCAAGAGCAAACATGGGAGCACCTATAGCCCCAAGGAATTATGCAAATTGGAACACTGGCAGTGCTCTGATTCTCCCAGTACCACCAACCACTTGGGATCCTATTCCAGCAAATGCCCTGAAGGCTCTACCCAAATTCAGTGGGGAGGATTTCAAAATACCTGAAGAACATCTACAGGATGTGTCTGATGTTTGTGCAATACATGTGATCACATAGCAGAATGTGGCTATAAGATTGTTAGCAGCTTCTTTTAAGGGGAAGGCTCTAGACTGGTACAGATCTTTGACCCCAAATACCATATCTACATGGGACCAGCTTGGAGATGCTTTCTTTGCAAGATTTAAAGAAAAGGGTGATAAATTTTCTTTGTTGCAACAATTGATTACTATCAAAAGGGCACCACAAGAAGCAATGACTGATTTCAATTCAAGATTTCAAAAGACTTGGGAAAGAATTCCTGCTACAGCAAGACCATTACCAGGTATGGCTATAGTATTTTATCTTAAAGCCCTAAATTCAGATATATCAGTAATGATTCAGTCACTTGGAGGTCAGACTCTGCCAGAAGCCTATGACTATGCAGTCAGAGCTGAAAATAACTTAATAGATGCTGGAAAGTTGCCCCCAAGGCCTCCCATGCCCATGTTTCCAGAGATTACCTTACCTTTGCCTCAAGAAGCCCCTAATCCCATAGCCCCACTTGTGTCTATGTATACATTCCCTCAACAACCTGCAAAAGCAGTTGTCCCTGTCCAGTCATTTGAGATGGATGATGTCAAGAGCATCTTAAGGACATTTTCTAATGAGATAATTAACCTAAAAAGACAGCAAAATCCCTATCCTAAGCCCCAATATCAAGGTTACCAAGGTAATAGACCTTCTTTTCAGCCAAATCAATACCAAGGCCCTCAAAGATAGGCTAATCCTCAGCCATCAAACCAATTAGTTACAGTTCCTACACCTTTGCAGACTGTTCCTCCCAATCCAAATAGAGAGATTGTCCCAGGGCAGAATAATTATGCAGATGGCACCAATCCCTGGTGTTTCCCTTGTAATAATGCTCATATGCTCAGAGATTGCCCCAGGGGTAATCTACAGCAAAAAATAGTAGAGCAAAGAAGAGTAGATGGACAATTTGCAAATACTTCAGACACTCAACCCTACCAATCTCCTGGTATGCAAAATTCAATCCTAGTGGCTCAGATGCAAGGGATGTCCTTACAGCAAGAAGAAGAAATAGCCCCTGAGCATGCTTTGTTTTCATGGATTGAAGATGAAGAGTCAGTATTCTTGAATGAAGCTTCTGCTTCCAAAAAGCCATTGGTACAATCAGATTACTACACTAGAGCCAAGAGAAGGATGATGGAACAACCTGAAGTCACAAATAAGGAAATTATGGGGATTCCTCCATTTCAAGATCATCAAAACACAGCTGCTAGACAAGAAATACCTCAGAACCAAGTAGTTTCTGGACAAGATCAAGAAAAAGCAAGGTACCCTTATTATCCAAAAACCCAAACACCAGGACCTGTGAATGTGGTGGATCAGCTGAAGAGGACTCCAGCGCATGTGTCAATATGGGACATGTTAGCTATTCTTGAGCAAAAGACATTGTTGCAAGAAGCTCTGTAGGGCCAAGCAGTGCCTAAACATACTGTTACCAAAGGAGGACTTGCTGATAAGGAAAAGCTCAAGGACACTGTTCCTCTGCAGACAACAGCCCTCTTGAACAATGCACCAGAGGTAAGCAAATCCAAACCAGAGCCCTTCTATTTGACTTTGATAGTTGGAAAGAAACTGTTACATAATGCAATGATAAACTCAGGGGCTAGTACTACAGTAATGCCTAAATAGATTGCAGATGCTTTAAAGATAAAGTATGAGCCACTTACTAAAGGAGTTATGTAGCTGGATGAGAAATCAGTGCAAACAATAGGAAAAATTAAACAACTCCCATTGCAATTGTATACTTGCGCTAACATAATTGTCAATTAGGATGTTGTAGTCATAGATATACCCCCTGTATTTGGCCTATGTTTATCCAGAGATTTTACAGCTAAGATAGGAGGTTATATGTCACTTGATTGGTCTCACCTCATCCTAAGAACCAAGTATGATACAAAAATAAAAATACTATCTGAGTCATTATCCAAGGATCACATCACAAATGAACCAACCCCAAAATTAGAGGCAGTTCATGCAATGCTAAATAAAGAAGAAAAGGTCTTTGTTGAAGAGTTAGGTGATTGGACTGAACATGACCAAGAAAATAACCAGTTGTTAACCATGATGGAAAGTGACCCATATGGAAATTATGACTCTACTGGTTTGGGCACTTATGTGATATTTGATGAAGACCATGAAATCCCAAATGTTTTAAGGGAAGAAACACCAAAGACTCAAGAATCTAAAAGGGACTCAGAAATCTGGACCCTAAATTTTGATGGGGCCAGAAGTAAAAATAAGGCTAGGGCAGGAATTTGTCTTGTTGCTCCAAATGGTGAGAAAATTTTAAGAGCTATCCGTTTCCAATTTGCCTGTACTAATAATGATGCTAAATATGAATCCTTAGTACATGGGCTCATGTTGGCCAAGAAAAAGGGAGTAAAGAATCTGATAGTCAAAGGGGATTCAAAGCTAGTGGTGAAACAAATCAGAGAAAAGGCAGTAGCCAAAAATGTAAGGATGAGGTCCTATAGACACAGAGTTTGGGACTTAATAGATGATTTTGAATCTTTCAATATTGAAGTAGTTCCTAGAACCCAAAATTCTGAAGTAGACAGGATGGCACAGATTGGCTCACAGTTTGACCCAGCAACTGATCTATTAGTCAATAATGAGTCAGTCAAAGTTATAGTAAGGCCAACTATCCCAGACAATGATGAAAATTGGCAAGTCTTTGAAAATGATTTTCAGGTACTTTCATTTTTGCAACAGTCAGGGGAGTTTGCTGAACAATTACAACCCAAAATTGAAGAAGCTTATGGAGACCAAATTATTCAATTAAAGACCAATAAGCTTCCCAAAGGCTTAATTACCTTAGAAAACCTATTCGATCCAGAAGATGTAAGCCTAGAGAAGAAAAGGTTTCAAGCAAATAAAGCAGATTATTCTGAGATACAAGTGAGTGAAGGGAGAAAACTAAAGATTGGAAATTCCACAACCCAACAGGAAAGGGAAAGACTAATTGACTTATGTGAAAGATATGACAGAGTAATAGCCTGGACCTATGAAGACCTTCATGGCTATAACAGAGACATCATTCAGCACACCATAGAACTAACTGAAGGGTCTAAGCCAGTCAGGCAGAAGCAGAGGCCAATGAATCCAAGGATTGAACCTCTAATGGTGGATGAGTTGCAGAAACTCTTAGAATCTAAAATAATTTTTCCAATCAAACACTCAACCTGGGTATCCAATCTAGTACCAGTCAGGAAAAAGAATGGTGACATAAGGCTCTGTGTGGATTTCAGAGACCTAAATAGAGCATCTCTAAAAGATCACTATCCCTTGCCCTCTATGGAACAAATTTTACAGACTGTGGCTGGATCAGAGAGATTTTCCTTGCTAGATGGTTTCTCTGGATACAATCAGATTTGGTTGGCTGATGAAGACCAACACAAGACTGCATTCACTACCAAATGGGGAATGTTTGCATATGCCAAGATGCCATTTGGCTTGTCAAATGCTGGGGCCACTTTTCAAAGAGCAATGGATGTAGGATTTGGAGAACTCATAAATAAAATCATTTTGATTTATCTCGATGATCTCACTATTTTTTCCAAGAATGTTGTTGATCATTTTGATCATCTGGAATCAGTTTTTAAGAAGTGTTAGGAGTTTGGAATATCCTTAAATCCCAAGAAGTGCATCTTTGCAGTACCTCAAGGCAAATTACTGGGACATATAGTGTCCAAAGGAGGAGTCTCTATAGATCCAGAGAGAGTCACAGCCATAATGAACTTGTCCCTGCCAATAAACAAGAAGGCAGTTCAGTCCTTTTTGGGAAAGATTAATTTTGTCAGTCGGTTCATATCAGACTTTGCAGTCCTAATAAGACCAGTAACACTCTTGTTGAAGAAAGACCTGGTGTTCAAGTGGATTACAGAAGGGAGACAAGCTTTTGAGGAGGTCAAGAAAGCAATTTCAACAGCCCCAGTACTTAGGAATCCAGATTTCTCTAAGTCTTTTATAATGTATGTCTATGGAGGAGAGTTCAGTGTTGTTGCTATCCTAACACAGAAAGATGATCAACAAGAGGGAGAACACCCAATAGCATTTTTCTCAAGGACTCTTAGGGAGTATGAAGCCAGATACAACTTTGTGGAGAAATAGGCATATGCTATGGTAAAAGCACTCAAGAAATTCAGGCATATGGTGACAGGAAATAAGATTCTGATACTTGTGGCTCACCCTAGTGTCAGAGAATACATTATGGAAGGTGAAATCACTGAAAAAAGAGCAAACTGGATAACAAAGATCTTTGAGTATGATGTAGAGGTTAGACCCACTAAGCTGGTCAGAGGTAAGGGGTTGTGCCAATACATGGTTCAAGATATGGAAAAAATGATAACTGAAGAAACATAAAAGGAAAATGTATTGAGGATACAAGAAGTTGATCAAAATTCTTGGGTCACGAATAGAATTCAGTTTATGAAACATGGGATTTTCCCAAAAGAACTCTCTCAGGACAAGAGGAGATACTATAGGTAGCAAGGAGTCCATTTTGTTTTAATTGACCAAGTTCTTTTCAGAAGAAATACTGATGGCATACTTTTAAGATGCATAGAGAAAGGTGAGGCCCAAAGAATACTGCATGAAATGCACCATGGAGTCTTAGGTGGACATTTTTCTGCAAGAACCACAGCTACAAAGATAAGTCAGGCAGGTTACTTCTGGCCCACTTTATTTACAGACTGTTATCAACTGGTCAAAGAGTGCCAATCTTGTCAGTATTATGTGGGGAAGAGAAGGAATGCAACAATGCCCCTTAGTCCTATAATTGTTGATGAACTTTTTGCTCAATGGGGTCTTGACTTCATTGGAATGATCAATCCGGTGTCAAGTATGGGACACAAATGGATTCTAACTGCCACAGATTATTTTACTAGATGGAGTGAGGCAGTGCCACTCAAAGAAGCAACAGAAAGGGTGATCCTAGACTTTCTGGAGGGTATCACTACTCGCGTTGGGCCTCCTCGTACTGTAATTTTAGATAATGCTAAGGCATTTTTAGGGACAAAGATATCTGACTTTGCACTAAAGTATGGAATCTATCTGAAAACCTCCTCAAATTATTATCCTCGGGGTAATGGTTTGGCAGAATCAACCAACAAGAATCTGATTAGACTTATTAAGAGAATAGGGGTTGATCATCACAAAGAGTGGCATAAAGTGCTTAATATAGCACTGTGGGCTGATAGGATTACGCCTAAACAAGTGACAAAAATGTCCCCATATGAATTGGTCTATGGTAAACCTGCTGTAATGCCCCTGAGCTTGGAGATTCCTGCTCATTAAAATAGATTGAGATTGAGGAAAATGGCCCCATGCAGGTCAGACTAGCTGAGCTCCTGGAAGTTCAAGAAAAGAGGGATACAGCACATGAATCATTATTGAAACATCAGAAAATAATAAAAAACTGCTTTGATAAGAAGACTTCAAATCCTCATTTTGAAGTAGGATCAGTTGTTTTGAAATGGGATGAGAGAGCTGCCAAGCCGGGTCGACACAGTAAATTTGAGTCATTATAGACTGGCCCCTATAAGATTCGTTCATGTAAATAGCAGAATTCATTTGAGCTTGAAACAATGGAAGGCAAACATGAAGAGATTCCTGTGAACGGGATCTACTTGAAGCATTTCAATTAAGCAGTGTCTTGTCTGTGTATTGTAGTTAGTTAGTTTCCCCTTTCATTGTTGCTTTGTTTTTCCCGCTCTTTCTTTGAATAAGTGTTTTAAGAACACGTGGCCACGGCTCAAGTCTTTTCAGTTTTTGAAACTCTCGCATTCAATGAGTCCCTCTCCAAATCCCCAAAATTCCCTAAAAGTACCCGTATTCAGCCGCTTTTATGACGTGTCTGACACTCTGTCCCACGCAGATTTCATAAGATTTCCTAATGGTTTTCCGGTTTTAATGCCATTTATGAGACTTGATGTGTCATTAAAATGCCCAATAACAAGAGTTAAGGCTTAACTGTGTCTCATTTGTTCCTACGACTGCTAAGAAATTCCCGTTACCTGCATTTTCAATTCATAGCAAAACTACTTCATAAGCGTGTCTTCCCTGTTGCAAAGCTTTCATCCTTGTTACAAGTAAGTTCAACAGTTTCCAGCAAACACAGATATGGTAGAGGCACAGTCTTCACAGCAGGGGCTAGGGATTTACGAGTCTATTAACAAGCTTCTCGCCAGCAAATCATATGCTTCGGCCCCTGCTCAACCCTTAAGGACCTATCCAAGGACCAGGGTCCCCGAGGTTGGTTATACAGTTGACCCAGCTAAAGTGAAAGATTTCGTAGAGGGTATTGCGGACCCAGCCCTTCAAAAGCCTGGCAAAGCTCTGCGAGAAGGGGCACACCAAAGATGTCTCTAGAAGGCCAAGGCTAAACAATCTGAAACGTTCAGGATGAGGATATGGACCTCTCAGTTGGCAAAATTTATTGTCCCAGGCGTACATTTATGCCCCGACCTGATTGAGTTGTGCGCAGAATTGTTTCATGCACCCTCAAGTACCATACAAAAGGGTCCCTTCATAATGCAAATTACACCAAAAGCTCTTAGGGACATGTTGGCCCTATACCATGACAAGACAGCCACATTTCCCACCATTGCCAAAATGTAGAAAACATGGGCAAATGTCAATAATCAATTGAGGTTTCTCAATTCAGAGTTGCAGCATGGAGATGAAAACACCCAAATGCCAGTGCTACCGACAGGAAGGGCACAATTTGCACAGGCTAGCCAGGAAGCACTATCCATGATGGCATTTATCTTCGGAATGAAGGAGGACATCACTGTTTATGATTGGCAAATTGCCATTTTGTTCTGATTGAAGACTGTGGACAAGTCTCAGGAGTTTCGGCTGGACTTCTCAGAGCAGATTGCCTATTCAATGGCTGACCAACTCACCCATTTCAAATCCACAGGGGTTTTTAGGTATTCTTCTTATTTGTTTCACCTCATGTTATATCAAAACCCTGCCATCTTTTCGCAATATATGCATCTGAATATGTATGACCCAAGTTTTGGTCACAATAGGACTATTCTTGTGTCCGCATGGACACATGTCTTATCCGAAACATTTGATCCCTATGAGTTTTGGGAACTTTTTGTTGCCCCTACCTTTAGTCACCTAAGCCCAGAGCCTGTTGAGAATAGATTAACATTAAGTGTCAGAGGCCTCATGGCAAATTCTCCCATTCCCTGTGATTATTTCTTTGGGTCTCACCATACTATCATTAGGGTCCATGGTTTTAATGGAGAGCCAGTGTTGCTACCCAAGGTTTTGACTCCTAGGTTAGCCTTCTTAGAGGTCACTCGACAAGTGTCTGTGGTTGATAATGATTATGGCACTGGGAAGAAGAAAAAGAAAATGTATGATATCCCATGGGTGAAGAAAAACATGGCCCTACTGGTTAGAGATGCTGAGCACTTATTGCTGAGGAAGTTAGCTGTCTTGGGTTTCTTTCTGATTGAAGATAAATGGAGATATGACCCAAGCAGTTTCATAACCTTGTGGGTCAAGAATAACAATGTTGGTGCCAAAATTGTGCATGAGGGCCGACCCTTTTGGGAAGACAGAAGAAACCCTAAGGAGGATACTCTTGATTTGTATGTAGAGCTAATAGATTTACCTTTTGAGGGACCCAGGCCATGGGAAGTATTTTATAAAAAGGAAAAGGCCTATAACCCTAAACTCAAAATGGGCACTGGATTGAAGAAAAATCTAGTAAGGGACAGGGAATGGAAAGTAGATAAAATTGAAGCCTATTGGAAATATAGGCAGGAAATATCTGAGACAACTCACTCTTTTGGCAAGGTTGATACAGATGAGAAATGGGAGTCCATTTGGGACGAATGGCATCCCTCTCCAGTCTCTAGCCCTGATACAAGCAAGATCCATAAGAAGAGTGAGGAGTCTGAAGAAGAAACTGAGTCCACTCATACGGTACAGGTCCCTGGACAAGCCTCATCTTTAGCCATTGCAACTGTCTAGCCCCAATCTCTCAGTACCCTAGAGAAGCAAAAGAGTGTGGTATCATCACCACCTAGAGGGACCCCATCAGCGTCAGCCATTGGGGTTTCCAGTTTTGTGCAAACACCACTAGCAGTAGTGGTAAATGTTGAAGAGAAGGAAGCACAACAAGAAGAAGAAAGGCCAAGGAAACATAAGAAGCTGAAACTTCAGCCTGATTCGGATGAGGAGGTAGAACCTACACAACAACAACCACCGAGTACATCTGTTGCTCCTCAGGTACGTGTTTTTTCTCCTTCTTCTTCTTAGTCTTTTTCTCCTTCCATAGGGGTGGCAATCCCAACTGGCCAAATATTATCCCCTACCACCTCTGCTGTGCCAATTTCTCAATTTTCTCCACCTGTCACTACTCAGGCCATGTCATCACAGGCCACATCATTGCCTCCCTTTTCCCCTTCTTTTCCAAAAAGAATACCTCCTCAGTTTCCTCCTAGCCAACATTTGGCTATTCCCTATGGCTTGCCACAGGGTCATCCTTTTGCGGGTGGGTATATTGCCTCTCCCCTACCTTCCAAGCTCAAGCAGACACTACTAAGAAGGCTAGGGAAGCCCGGATGGATAAGAAGAGGAAGAAAGATAATAAAGCTCAAGTTGTACCACACATGAGGTCACTATTTGACCCAATCCAGCACCAGCTAACTGTGACTCATTTGTCACCAAATGTAATCAGGCCAAATGAATAGATGCAGCCCCAGGATTATACCATGAGTGTAGTGGCTATGGATATGTCACTTTTCAGACTACAGGACAGGGTCGAGCTGCTAAATGAAACCACTTCTGCTGTAGCTACTGACTATTTGAAACTATCAAGGAAGTTGCAGAAGATGGAGGCTGATTTAGCTCAAGAAAAGACACATTCTGGCAACCTTGCTGCAAAGCTTAAATCAAAAAATGATGAAATAGAGGATCTCAACAAATAGTTGCAAAATACTGTTTCTTGTCAGATTCATCAGGCTACACAGAGCCAAAATGCTTCTTTAAAAGAAGAGCTGGTACAAGTAAAATCTGTGGTGGCAACCCTAAGGCAAGAAAGGGCCATGCTACAGAAGAAGGATCAGGAAAACCTGCAACAAATCACACAATTTCAGCAGAAGCTACTGACTAAACAAAATAATGTTGCTGCCATGCAGGCCCAACTTCAAGCTGAGCAACAAACGTCAAAACAGTTGACACTGGAGTTGGCAAATAGGCCAAATAATGCAGGGGTGTTGAACCTGGTTAAGGAGCTATATGTCTCAGTGTGGAAAAGAATCTCTGAGGAGATTATTCAGCTCAAACCTTCTTTAACTTTCCTGCTACATGCACAACAATTGTGTGAGAAGGTAGAGACTTCAGTTCAGGCCACTTTGTCCACTGTTTCCTTGAGGGTTTCAGATTCTCAACTGCTGCTGAAGAAACTGTATGACACTACTGATGAAACATTATCAGCAGCAGGGATCAGTGACAGAATGATTGCTGCAAAAGGGGTGAACGAGGTTCTCAGTTGCAACTCTGCTGCAATTACTTGCAAAGAGCTCCTAGATGTGGTCAAGGAGGGGGTAAAAGATATCAAGAAGCACATTGAAGATCTGGTGCAATTGGGTCTTCCCTCCCCTTTTCCTGATAGCAACATTGTGTTAATGGTTGATGAAATCAAGCCTTTGTTGCTAGCCAGACAAAATGACCAGTCAGTTTTCCAGGGTTTAACAGATGCTTCATCAGTGTCAGAAGTGGAAGCTGTTTTGATCCCCATGGCCCAACTTGATTTCCAATTGAAGGCTGTGGTTCATGTTTTGCAGAGTTTTTCGCACAAAGATATCATTAACCTTGATTTAGCCTTCCAGGATTTGCAGAACAAACAGGGACTATCTGATGCTGAGTGGTCTGTTTATCAAACAGCCTTACAGAATCTGTGAATTTTGCTTTGTATATACATTTTTGGATTCTTTTTGAGCAGGCTCAAAAGTCCTCGGGGTCGCCAAGAACTATAGAGTAAAATACTCTACATTTTGTTTTGAGTTTCAGTTGCGCGAGTTCCATTTTTGTCTCTGCGCGTTTCAGTTTTGGCAGTGAGGGTTTTTACACAGAGCACGGGCGTGCGGGTTTTTATTTTTGTAAATTTTGCCTAAGTCCCAGAGAAGCAGCGGAAGCCGCCAAGTGTCATTAGCCGGGACACATTTCAAAGTTTCTCAAAGTGGCACGGATGGTGCCAAGTGTCTTTTTGCATTAAGGCGGAGACCGCCAAGTGTCAGCATCCGTTTTAGTTTCTCATAAGTTTCAAAAGCCCCTTTAATGTTTCTCAGAATGTGGTGGGTCCCTATTTCAAAGCTTCAGCGAGCACGGAAGGCGCCAAGTGGTAGCTGCGGAGGGTTTCTATAAGTTTCTTCAAGTTACACGGATAGTGCCGCGTGTCCCTTGTAATAGCTGCGGAGTGCGCCAAGTGTCGACATCCACGGGTTCTCCTTTTGTTTCATCGCTAAGTAAAGAGTATGGTGGGCCCCGGTGAAGTTTCTAAAGTTAAGCAGAGCGCAACAAGTGTCATCGTCCGCGTGAATCTAAAAGAGTCTCAAATGTTTCTATCAAGTTTCAAAAGCTCAGCGGAGACCGCCATGTGTCATCTTCCGCAGGACCCTCCAAAAGGTATCTACAGTCTCTCTAAGTTCGCGGAAGCTGCCACGTATATGTTTTTAAGTTAAGCGGATAGCGCCACCTATCCTTGTTCTTTTTTGGAAGCTGCTCGAGCACGGGGTATGGTGGGTCCCATTTTTGGTAAGTAATTAAAGGCTCGAGGCAGCGGACCGTGACAGATGTCAACGGCGGAGCACTCCTAATATAAAGACACAGTAAAGACACAAATAAAGCGGACAGCACCACATATCTTTTGCAAGGGTCGGGGACGCTGCCAAGTGTCATTTTCTGGTGCCTCTTGAATAACGAGACAGTTTCTAAAGTGAAGCAAGTGGAAGGTGCCATCTGTCTCAGGGGTTTTTGTTTCTGAATGCAGCAGAGAGTGCCACGTGCTAAGTTCTTTGCTTTTCCAGATAGATGAAGGAGTTTCAAGGAAAGGGCGCGGATGCGTGCCATCAGTCTCAAGGGTTTATAGTTGCAAAGACCCGCGGATGTTGCCAAGTGTCCTCGCTTGTCTTACAGTGGGGAGTGCCACATGTATCTGTTTCAGCCAATGAATTTGCAGAGAGGCTAACCGTTTCAGATCCGAAATATATCTTTTGTCAAACACTTCCAGTTAAGTTCCAGTTCGGTTAGGCAGTTGGGATTTGATCGTGCGGGCAATCTTGAGCCAATCCTATGCTATAAATAAGGGTCCAGATCGGGGAGGTGATAGAGGGAATTTTCTGCATACAGATTGTTATCAGAGATTTAAGAGAAGTTTGAAGATCTTTTGTTGTGGCCAGTAGTATCATTTGCCTTTGTTCTATTTTCTTGATTCAGAAAGTTTGTATAACTGTGCATACATCAGTGCCTTTTATGTGAATAAGAAGACTGAGTTCTGTGCCTTTGCTGATATTTTTTGTGTTATTGCAAAATTTTCTAAGTTGTGAGCCTTTGATTCTATTTGTTTTCATCTTTTACATTGATCATGCATTACTTGCTCTTTAATGTAACTAAATCCTGAAGATAGTTTCATTGTGCTTAGTGTTGAGAAACTAAATCACATTTAGGCGCATTGCCATAGTTTAATTTTCTTTTCAATGCATTTGTGATTCTGTTTAGTTTCTATCCCTTTTCCCAAAATATATTCGAAATAAGGAAGAGCCAGCTTCTTTAAAATCTGGAGGTTGTTTCAGGTTGCAAGTCCCACATTCCTGAAACTTCCCATGTTGGTGTTAGAAACAGCGCAATTCTAAGCATCAACACTAACCATTGTGTTTATTTTAAGAGGTTGGATAATGACAACTTCATTATTTTATGTTTATATGTTGATAACATGCTTGTAGCTGGGTCTAACATAGATCACATAAGAGAGTTAAAACAACAGTTAGCACAGTCATTTGATATGAAGGATTTGGGGGCAGCAAAACAAATCCTTGGTATGAAATTTTGCAGAGATAGGAAGAACAGAAAATTGACTCTATCTCCGGCTGCTTATGTTGAAAAGGTGTTGCAAAGATTCCATGTGGAGAATGCAAAAGTTGTCAGCACACATTTGCCTAGTCATTTGAAATTGACTAAGGAGATGTGTCCAAAGACATAAGAGGAGGAAGAAAAAATGTCTAAGGTACCATATGCTTCAGCAGTAAGAAGTTTAATGTATGCCATGGTATGCACGAGACCGGATATTGCACATGCTGTAGGAGTTGTCAGTAGGTATATGAGTCATCCCAGATTGGAGTATTGAAATGCGGTAAAATGGATTCTCAGATATTTGAGAGGTACATCCAATAAACACTTATGTTTTGGGGGCTCTACTACTAATTTAGCAGGTTATGTAGACTCAGATTTGACAGGTGATATTGATACTAGACGGAGTACTACATGTTATGTCTTTACTGTAGGTGGGACAACAGTGAGTTGGATCTCACGGTTGCAAAAGGTGGTTGCTTTATCCACCACAGAGGTAGAGTATGTAGCTGCAACAGAGGCAAGTAGGAGATGATGTGGTTGCAATCTTTCATAGAAGAATTGGGCAAACAACAGGCTAACAGTTCTTTGTATACAGACAGTGAGAGTACCATACATCTTGCAAAGAATTCTGCCTTGCATTCAAAGACCAAACACATACAGTTGAGGTGTCACTTTATTCGGTTGGTGTTGGATAATGGACAGTTAAGGTTGGAAAAGATACATACAGATGAAAATCTAGCAGACATGTTTACAAAGGCATTTCTGGTTTCCAGATTCACTAGCTTTCATGGGGATTTCTTCATCTCTCTCACTCAATCATTTCTTGAGTTGATGCTGGAGTAACGGACTGACAAGGGAGACGCTGAGCTCCTCTTCAACTTCGGTTGGTCGTCAAGACTGAAACAATAAAATCAAAACAACAGAGTCCAGGGTGCTTATTTCCAGTGGGAGCTGCACGTGCAGCGGTGTTGTCTAGGATCAGTCTCCAAGTAGGAGATTGTTGGTAGGTGGTGAATGATCAGGAAAGTACTTTTGGACCGACATAAAAAAACCCTATTTTGTAAATGACATAAGGCTTGATAAAAGCGGCTAAGGGTTAGGGTTTTTTGATATATTGTATTGTAGCATTTTGCAGCGGTATTGAGTTGCAGGGATTGCTGGTTGTAATCAGTTTGATTTACTGGATAATAATATTGGACTCTCTGTTGGTGGATGTAGCCCGAGTTTGGGTGAACCACGTGAAATCTTGTCTCTCGCTATTATTATTTTTGTGTATTTCCATTCCTCTGTTTAATCTTTATTTGCATTTAATTGATATCTTCTGCCGGCTAACCCTAACAGAGTGTGCCTAAGTGATTCAATCATCAGAAGAAGCAAAATTGCAATCATTACAGGTGTGAGCTTCATTGTTAGTTTCTGGCAGTAGAAGAACGGTCGTACTGTAATCTTTTCTAAGTTTGTTCTCAATTTAGGGAGTAGTTGCTTCCTTGAGAGTGACCCTAAAACAAAGTCTTCAAGGAGTTGTAGCTTCCTTGGGAGTGACTCTAAATCAATGTTTTTAGGGAGTAGTAGCTTCCTTGGGTTGTAGCCCTAAAACAAAGTTGTTATTTTAAGCTTCATATATTGAGTTAATTCTCACCGTGGTTTTTCCCTTCTTGGGTTTTCCACGTATATCTGGTGTTATGTGTTGATGTGCATTGTGTTGATCTTTCATGTTTATGTTAATGTTATAATGCTTAAGTTTTAATCTACTCCGGAGAAGTTGAAGTTTGTTTAGATACTGATTTACTCCCCTCTCAATATCCTGGTGTGTTCAACAATTGGCATTAGACCCAAGTTACTCAGAAGAGGCTTAACCACTTGAGGAAGGTTCGGGATGAAGCGAAATGGTTCTCTTAAGGTACCCATGTTTGATGGGACAAACTATTCCTTTTGGAAGTTAAGGATGGAAAACTATCTGACCTCTTGAGGGTATGGCATCTGGAAATCAGTCAAGAAGGGCTACACTATTCTTAGTAGTGAACCTAAAGATGTAGATGAGATTAAGTTGTATGAGAACAATGCCATGGCAAATAGTGCTATCATGAGTGGACTAGCTGAATTAGAACTTGTGAAGATAATGAGCTGTACATCTGCTCAGGATGTCTGGAACAAACTTGAAAGTATTTATGGAGATAGTAAAGTGAAACAAGCCAAGATGCAAATCTTCAAGTTTAAATTTGAAACCTTGAGGATGATAGAAGATGAAGACATTGCTGGTTACATGCTCTGGGTGGATGAGATAGTCAATGGCATCAGAGGTCTTGGTGGAGAAGTGAAAGAAGATGAGATTGTGAAGGTCTTGAGATCTCTTCCTAAATCTTACAATCATAAGGTGTCTGCCATTGAGGAATCTCAAGATTTGGACAAATACACAATAGATCAATTATTTGGCTCTCTCACAGCCTTTGAAATGAGAGAATTTGACAAAGGTGCTCCAAAGATGGAAGCAACATTCAAAGCAAGTAAGAAGACAGAAGATGAAGCGGCTGATCAAAATGATGACCTTCATGAGATAGAAGCAAGCTTTATAATAACACTCAAAAAAGGCATAGGCAAATACAGAGGTAGGTTACCCTTCAAATGTAAGAAGATAGAAGATGAAGCGGCTGATCAAAATGATGACCTTGATGAGATAGAAGCAAACTTTATAATAACACTCAAGAAAGGCATAGGCAAATACAGAGGTAAGTTACCTTTCAAATGTTTCAATTGTGGAAAGGTTGGTCATTTTTCCTCTAAATGTCCTTTTAAAGATTTAAGGGGTAGTAACAAAAGAGAAGTTCAAAAGAAGCCTGTATTCCATAAAGGGAAGTTGTTCTTCAGAAGATGAGGATCATGATGATTCAAATGTTGAAACATTTTTCATGGCCTTGAATGTTGGTAACAAAAAGGATGATGTTGAAAAATGTGAAGAGACTAATACCCTGCAAGTTGACCAAAACAATGATAGATCAATGGTGGTATGGATTGCTTTTCATGCAAGAGAAGAAGCCAAAGCCTGGGTAATTGATAGTGGTTGTTCTAATCATGATTGGTGACAAGGATAAGTTTATCAGCCTTGAGAAGTAGAATGGTGGAGCTGTCAAGTTTGGTGGTGATGAGTCATCACAAATCTATGGAAAGGGTGATATAACCATCGATGGGAAGAACAGGACCGAGGATGTTCTCGATGTCAAAGGACTAAAGTATAATCTTCTCAGTGTTAGTCAGATGTGCAGTAGAGGATACAATCTTACCTTTCATGCCAAAAGATGTGAAATGAGGAAGGCAGGGTCTGGAAAACTTGTTGTAGAAGGCATCAAGTCATATGGTGACATCTATCATCTGAAGGAGGTAAATGGAAGAACATGCTTATTGGCTCAATCCAGTGAGTGTTGGTTGTGGTACAAACAAATGGGACACACCAATTTTGTCAATATGGTAAATATCAACTCTATTCATGCAGTGAGAGATATGCCCAAGATAACCAAGCTTGCAAACACAATATGCAAAGAATGTCAAATGGGAAAGCAGACAAAGACAAGTTTCAAAGCAAGGAGTACTCATCTTCAATGCCATTGGAGCTGATCCATACTAACCTTTGTGGTCCTACAAGAGTAAAGAGTCAACAAGGTGAAAGGTATTTCATGTTACTTATTGATGATTATTCTAGAATGACTGGGGTTACTTTCTTAAGATAAAAATTAGATGCCTTTGATAAGTTTAAGGTTTTCAAAGCTATGGTTGAGAATGAAATGGATACTAAGATCAAATGTTTTAAGGTTTGATATAGGAGGTGAGTTCACTTCAAATGAATTTGATAAGTTTTGTGAAGATCATGGTATTAGGAGACATCTATCAGCTCGTAGGACCCCTCAACAAAATGAGGTAGTGGAAAGGAAGAATAGGACTGTGCAAGAGATGACTAGGGCAATGATGAAGGATGCAGATCTACCTGATATGTACTGGAAGGAAGCAATTCACACTTCTGTCTATCTGATTAACATAGTAAAGGGTCAATAGCACTAAGACCTCTTATGAGTTATGGTATGGAAGACCTCCTTCTATCAGATACTTTAGGATCTTTGGCAGCAAATGCTATATCAGAAGAAATAAAGAAGACCTCAGAAAGTTTGGTTCAAGAAGTGATGAAGTGATCTTTCTTGGTTACTCAACCAGAAGCAAGGTCTATAGATGCTACAACAAGAGATTAGGAAAGATGGTTGAAAGCACAAATGTCAAAGCAGATGAAGACTTGTATCAGATCTCACAAGAATCAAAGGACTCCGGATCTGATATCTTTCCATGCATTGAAGATGAAGAAGAAGAAGAGAAAGAAGAAAAGGAATAAGAACCAGAGCAGATGCCCAAGACTCCAGCAAAGTATGTTCAAAAGAACCATTCAACATATCAGATCATTGGGGAGAAGATAAAGTTGTGCTGACTAGGGGAAGTTTTGCAAAAATATATGAGCAAGTAAACTTGTGTTTACTATCAAAGGTAGAACCCAAAACCTTTGTTGATGCTAGCAAAGATGATGGATGGATAAAGGCAATGGAAGAAGAATTGGATCAGATTGAGAAGAATCAGACATGGGAATTGGTTCCCAGACCAGCCAATAAGAATGTTATAGGAACAAAGTGGGTGTTCCAGAACAAACTGAATGAAGAAGGTGATGTTGTAAGGAACAAAGCAAGATTGGTAAGGGCTACTCTCAAGTTGAAGGCATTGATTTTGATGAGACTTTTGCTCCGTTAGCTAGGATGGAGGTAATCAGAATGTTCCTTACCCTTGTTGCTCATAAGAACTTCAAGGTATATCAGATGGATGTCAAGTCAACATTTTTGAGTTGGGATCTAGAGGAAGAAGTCTATATTGAGCACCCTGATGATTATCAGATATCAGAAGATCTGGACATGGTGTGTAGACTCAAGAAGACATTGTATGGTCTCAAGCAAGCACCTAGGGCTTGGTATGCTAGGTTGGATAAGTATTTACTTCAGCAAGGCTTCAAGAAAGGTACTACAAATAGCAATCTTTACATTAAGGAAGAAGGAGATATGATATTGATAGTTGCAGTATATGTTCATGACATCATCTTTGGTGGAGATGATGATATGTGTAAGAAGTTTACAGAAGAAATGAAAAAAGAGTTTGAGATGTCTATGATTGGTGAGATGTCTTTCTTCCTTGGACTTCAAATTGCTCAGCTAGATGATGGTATCTTTATTTCTCAAGCTAATTATGCCAAAGAGATGTTGAAGAAGTTTGGTATGGAGGATTCAAAACCAATGAGTACTCCCATAATCATTGGATTTCACTTGAGAAGGAATGATGAGTCTCCGGAGGTGGATCAAACGTCCTATAGATCTATGATTGGAGGATTGTTGTACTTGACTGCTTCTAGACCTAATATCATGCATTTAGTATGTGTGGTTGCCAGATATCAAGCTAATCCCAAGCAAACATGTAATGTATACCCACTGATCTGTATTTGTTCTGGACCAATTTTTTTTGTATTTTTTGATGTGTTTATGTTTAAGGTTTCATGGGTTGTTTTTGCATGTTTGATATTTGCATTGCATGTATGAAAAATAGAGCATATGAACAAACCCAGAAAAACTAAAATAGATATCAACAAAATAATCAACACCCAGATAGTATTATGGTCAAATATGAATTATAAGTACATACCCATATGTTCGTTTGCAACTTCATACAAATGCTGACGGAGGACTAGTAATACAAAACTATAGAAATCACTCCAATTGCCTACAATTGGTAATGGAATGTCATGCAATGATCTGCAATAATATTGGAGGCTTGAGACAACCCAAACTCAGCTAAATAGTGTCACAAAAAGCTTTCACAAACCCACTCTAGAGTCCCTTCGCCTGGTTGTAGTTGTACGGCCTCACTGGTAATGTATATCAACAACAAAATGCAGAGAAAACTCCTCCAAAACCCTTAACTATGAACTTATATTGAATGTTGATGTTGGGCGATCCAAATGAGATGAGAAACAACTCAAAAACCCATACAAAATATCAACAAAAGCTCTACAAGATGTACGACCTGATATGGGAAGGTACGGCCTGCTGTAGGAAGTCTCTGGCAGCATTAAACAATTTCAAAAATGCATAAATCTGTCCATTAAATCCCTGTTATCAATTGCATACTGAAACACCATCAAAATGTTCATTTCTGACACTGAATCTTCACCAAAATGGATAGAATGAAAGCCCAAATGAAGCTCTTGAATGAAGCTCCCAATATCCTCTCCTAATGCGATCTTTCACACATGAAGAAATGAACTAATGCAGGGGTTTTCGTCCTAGCAAAGCCAAATCAAAACCCTCAAGCTCCAAGCTCAAGAATGCATGAGAATATCTCACAAAGAGAAAGCAAAATCAATAGTCAAGCATGAATGCCAAAATGAAGTCACTTTTTGCTTTTATCTTCCCCTCACCTCCGACGCCTAAGAATATATATATATAAACTCGTTATGTCCCCTTATCACCTTGGGCGCCCATCTCCTAGGGAGAACACTTTTTAAGTTATAACTTAATATTATGTTATAAAGTTACTTTATAACATTAGTCACAATACCCCATAAATAAATTATAAGTTAAATCTTTAATTTAACTTATACTTAACCGATTAACACCTTGGGGGGTCAAAACCATGAATTCTCGTGCCATGACCATCTGCAACTGCCCTGCTATAAATAGTAAGTGCCCTTGTTCTGACTTACTATAAATAGTAAGTCGCCAAATTCGCTCCCTAACCATAGGCATTAGCCTACGGAAGTCATGTGATAGGCTAATCCTCATCCACTAATCAGCTGGGCTAAATGGGGGACATTACAGTTCGCCTCCCTAAGATTGCTTGTCCACAAACAATCTTAGCTCAGGATGTTGTATCCCAAGTGGCATCCTCAACTGGTAGGTTCTTCCACTTCACCAGGTATTCCCTGATGATCTGTTTCCTTAGATTCCTTTCTCTGGTGTCAATAATAGCCTCTAGTATCAAGATTAGCTTCCCCTCCTCATCCAATGGTGGAAGCTCAACTAAAGGAATCACATTGTGGCCAAGAGCTTTTTTCAACCTAGAAACATGAAACACATTGTGCACCTTATTGTCTGCTGGCAACTCGAGCTCATATGCCACTTCTCCCACTCTTCTGACAATCCTGAACAGACCATAGAACCCGAGGTTCAGTTTTTCTGCTCCACTCTTTTTCAAAGTGGACTGCTTGTAGGGTTGGAGCCTCAAATACACCATATCTCCAACCTTGAAACTCCTCTCTACTCGGTGCTGATCAGCATGGAGCTTTTGCTGATTTTTTGCTTGCTGTATGTTTTCTTTGAGTTCTTTCACTATGTCTTGGCTCTCCTGCAAAGGATCCTTAGCCTTCGGCACACGACTGTCACCAAGTAGAAAATCTGTGAAGCATGGGGCATCATAACCATATAGTGCCCTAAATGGAGTTATCTGGATCGACATATGATATGTTGTATTATAACAATACTCCCCCAAGTGCAACCATCTGATCCAAGCCTTCTGCTGCCCCGATATATAGTTACAAAGATGCCCTTCTACCCACTTATTTACTATCTTTGTTTGGCCATCTGTCTGCGGGTGGTAACTAGTATCGGGAGTTAGTTCAGTACCACATAATCTGAATAACTCATGCCAGAACAAACTCAGGAACTTGTTGTCCCTGTCACTCACTATACCTTTGGGTATCCCATGAAGCCTAAAAATCTCCCTGAAAAATAAATCAGCCATCTGAACAGCTGTGTAAGTTACTGAAATGACAAAGAAATGTGTAAATTTGGTGAGCCTGTCAACTACCACAAAAATACAGTCTTTTCCTTGCACCTTCAGCAACCCTGTGGTGAAGTCCATGGAGATATATTCCCACTTTTGATTGGGAATAGGCATTGGCTGTAACAAACTTGAAGGATAAATATGCTCATGCTTATTTTGTTGACAAAAAGGACATTCACGAACATACTTAAGAACTTCCTCCTTGAATCCTTTCCAAATCTACCTGTAAGTTTTGAAGAATCCGAGGTGACCAGCCATTGGAGTATCATGGAAAGTACTTATAACCTTATGCTTGAACTAGGAATTTGGCACCAAAAATATTCTATCTTTGTACATAATCAAATCATTCACCACAGAATATATACAATCCCTGATAGTACCCTCAATGACTCCTGCTGCCCAAGAGTCTTTAGCATACTCTGTTGTGATCAACTCCATCCAATCAGCATATATCTCTCTAACTAAGCATAAGTGGGGTCTCGTCGACAAAGTATTTGCAACTATATTTCTCTTTCCCTTGACATACTCAATGTCAAAGTCATAAGCCTGAAGTCTACTAACCCACTTTTGTTGTCTGTCGTTCAAGTCTTTTTGGTTCATGAAATATTTGATACTATTATGATCTATTTTAATGATAAATTTCCCTCCAACCAGATATGGCCTGAACTTGGCCAATGCATGTGCAATGGCCAACATTTCTTGGTCATAAACCGAGTAGCTCTTCTCTACACCCCCCTCATCTTCCTACTCTTGAATGCAATTGGGTGCTTTTCCTGCATCAAGACTGCCCCTATCCCCTCTTAGGAAGCATCACACTCTAGCTCAAACGGCTTAGAGAAGTCAGGGATTGCCAACACAGGGCAGGTAGACATCAAGTGCTTGAAGTGATCAAAGCACTGCTGAGCTGAATCGGTCCACACAAAGGCTCCCTTCTTGGTCAAGTCTGTCAAAAGTGCAGCTATCTATGAGAAGCCTTTTACAAACTCCTGTAGAAACCACATAGTCCGAAGAAGCCCTTAAGCTGCGTGAGGTTTGTAGGTGGAGGCCAATCAACAATTGCCTTTATTTTTTCTGGATCTACCCTGATGCCATCAACACTAATAATGTGACCTAGATAGAGCAGCTCTGTCATGCCAAAGTCACATTTGGACTCTTTGGCATAGAGGGACTCACTCTCCAAAATACTTAGGACCTCCTCCAAATGTCTCATATGCTCATCCCAACTCCTGCTAAAAATCAATATATCATCAAAGAAGATTAGCACAAACTTTCAAAGCTGTCGTCTGAATATATGGTTCATGCAACTCTGGAAGGTAGCAGGGGCATTGGTTAGCCCAAACAACATCACTAAGAACTCAAAGTGGCCATAATGACATCATAAGGCTATTTTCTCTGTCCTCCATCATGCGGATCTGATTATACCCTGATCTGAGATCTATCTTAGAAAAGTAACAAGCCCCATGTAGTTCATCAATCAACTCATCTATGCGGGGTATCGGGTACCTATTCTTAATTGTCTTTTTGTTCAGGGCTCGGTAATCAATACACATCCTAATAGTCCCATCTTTCGTTTTTACCAAAACAACTACAAAGGCAAAAGGACTCTTACTAGGTCGGATGTGTCCCATTTCGAGTAACTCCTTGATTATTTTTTCTATCTCATCCTCCAGCCTCTTAGGATGACAATAGGGTGTAATCATGAGGTGCTTGGTCCCATCCTCAAGATCGATAACATGTTCTATTCCCTTGTCTGGTGGTACTCCTGGAGGTATACTACCAAACAATTTGCTGTGCTTGGTTAACAACTTTTGTATGTCTGGATGGTAGCCATTTTTTGGTTGCGGTGGAGACTTTGGCATGATGAGACATTCTGCTACTCACTCTACCTGATCATGACGCAGCATTCTTTCCATCATTTTCAGATATACTACCCGTGATCTACCATCTAATAATCCTCGAAGATTAATTTTATTCCCCTTAAACTCAAATTTCATTTCCATCTTATTTACATTCATCATTAACTCATTGAGTTGCCTCATCTAGCGCATGCCTAAAACAACATCCGTGTCCCCAATACCAACAACATTAAAATCATCTACAAGCTCATACTCACCCATGACAATACTCAACCCGGAGATCTTCCTGTTGCATGCCATTTTGAATCCGTTGGTCACCATTACTTTGAAGCCTTTGAATTCCTCTACTTGTAATCCCCGTCTAGCTACCAACCCCTCATCGATAAAATTATGTGTGGCACGTGTGTCAATAAGGGTGATGATACACTGTCCTCCAAGTACTCCTCGCACTCTAAAAGAGCCAACTTTCTGAAAACTAGAAAGCTGGGCGAGGTTCCCATCACTACCAGTACTGTGCTGTGATGCCTTCTCATCTCCACTGTCCTCATGATATGAAGGCTGATCTGAAGAATGATCTAATGCCTTTGACTATGTCTCCTCAGCTGAGTAATATTCAATCAATTTGGCCTTTGCTTTGTTTGGACACTTATGTGAAGGGTCCCATGGTTCTTTGCAGTGAAAACAAAGTTTTTTCCTTCTGTATTCATTTAGTTGATCATCAGTTAGCTTGTTTGATTTTTCCTTTGACTGGCTAAAATCTTTCTGAAAAGGTCTCTTATCCTTCTCCTTGTCCCTTCTATGTAGAAAACGCTTAGACTAAAATTTGTTTCTCGACACTGAGGACTCCATATCTCGGGCCTTTTTCATGGCCTCTTGAAGCGATGTAGGGTCAAAACCCTTAACCCAACCACGTAGTGGGTCTAAAAGTCCATCTATGAATAGTATAACTAGTCTGCACTCTGAGATGTCTGGGACATAACAGATAGGTCCTGAAACTCTGATATGTAGGAGTCCACTGATCCAACATGTCTGAGTTGTGCCAATTCCTTGAACTGCAGTTCAGGGTCCTTATCAAACCTATCTATCAATCTGGCAGTGAACTCGACGTAGGAAGTGATTTGATCGTGACCCAAGGTCACCTTCCCATTACTCCACCACTTATGTGCGCTTCCCTCCAAATGTAAAGCTGCATAAGTTATAGTATCCTCCTCTGGCATAGGGCCAATATGCAAATAATTGTTCAATTTCTGGACCCATGCTCTTGCGGTGCTCTTACCAGAACTATCAAAATACGGTAGAGTCATCTTGCTAACTTTTTTTTGAAGCTCCTGGCTCTGTGGTCTATTTCCCCTATGGGGTCTGTGCTTCATCTTGAGATCTAAATATTTCTCCAAATGTCATCTCATCTCTAAACTCTGCACTAGATGCCTGCCAATCTCTCAAGATCTCATCCTGAAACTCAAGTTGAGTAGCATCCTATTCAAGAACTTGGTTCCTGGGTACAAAAATTGGTATGCCGGGCCTATCACCCGTTGTCAATTGTGAAGCTCTCTGGTTGGTGACCGATGCTTCACCCTCGTCATCCTTGTACCTATGTCTATCACCATTTTTTTATGTCCCCATTATTCTTGTCCCCATTATTCCTGTCTCCGTTGTTCCTATCACCTCCTTGGTTCATTTTGTTTATGTCACCCACATTGTTCCTGTTCCTGTCACGATTATTATTCTTGTTATTGTTATTTTCTCTGTTGTTTATTCCATCACGGGGTACCATCCGTTCAAGGATGTGAGCCAATTCTGCATGTGATTCTCTCAACTTTTCTATGACTCCCTCATTACCCTTTCTATGGCCAACTGTCCTCTATCCAACGAGTTTAGAATCTCTCGCATGCTAGGTTCCTCATTCTCTTTGTCACCCATCTCACCTGGTGAAGGATCTGTCATTGGTAATTCACCTGAAAAAGATCTACTAGGGGAACTTCTCCTTCCTGTACTATCTACGGAGTTTGTATTTCCGGCTGTGACTTGTTTCTTCTCAGATTATAGTGATGTATCAAAGACTGCATAGGCAACATAACTCAGTTTCTCATCTACATGTCGGTGTCAAACTCACAAGATGGCAAAATCTTCTGCTTTGATACCACTGTAATGTATACCCACTAATATGTATTTGTTCTGGACCAATTTTTTTTGTGTTTTCTGATGTGTTTGTGTTTAGGGTTTCATGGGTTATTTTTGCATGTTTGATATTTGCATTGCATGTATGAAAAATAGAGCATATGAACAAACCCAAAAAAACTAAAATAGATATCAACAAAATAACCAACACCCAGATAGTATTATGGCCAAATATGAATTATAAGTACATACCCATATGTTCATTTGCAACTTCATACAAATGCTGACGGAGGACCAACAATACAAAGCTATAGAAATCACTCCAATCGCCTACAATTGGTAAGGGAATGTCATACAATGATCTGCAATAGTACTAGAGGCTTGAGGCGACCCAAACTCAGTCAAATAGTGTTACAAAAAGCTTTTACAAACCCACTTTGGAGTCCCTTCGCCTGACTATAGTTGTACGACCTCACTGGTAATATATATCAACAACGAAATGCAGAGAAAACTCCTCCAAAACCCTTAACTATGAACTGCTATTGAATGTTGATGTTGGGCGATCCAAATGAGATGAGAAGCAACTCAAAAACCCATACAAAATATCAACAAAAAGCACTACAAGATGTACGACCTGATATGGGAATGTACAACCTGCTGTAGGAAGTCTCTGGCAGCATTAAACAAATTCAAAAATGCATAACTCTGTCCATTAAATCCCTGTTATCAACTGCATACTGAAACACCATCAAAATGTTCATTTCTGGCATCAAATCTTCACCAAAATGGATAGAATGAAAGCCCAAATAAAGCTCCTGAATGAGGCTCCCAATATCCTCTCCTGATGCGATCTTTCACACATGAAGAAAGGGACTAATGCAGGGGATTTTGTCCTAGCAAAGCCAAATCAAAACCCTCAAGCTCCAAGCTCAAGAATGCACAGGAATATCTCACAAAGAGAAAGCAAAATCAATAGTCAAGCATGAATGCCAAAATGAAGTCACTTTTTGCTTTTATCTTCCCCTCACCTCCAACGCTCAAGAAGAATTTTTTTTTAATTTTTATTAACTCCTTATGTCCCCTTATCACCTTGGGTGCCCATCTCCTAGGCAGAACACTTTTTAAGTTATAACTTAATATTATGTTATAAAGTTACTTTATAACATTAGTCACAATACCCCATAAATAAATTATAAGTTAAATCTTTAATTTAATTTATACTTAACCAATTAACACCTTGGGGGATCAAAATCATGAATTCTTGTGCCATGACCATCCACAACTGCCCTATTATAAATAGTAAGTGCCCATGTTTTGACTTACTATAAATAGTAAGTCACCAAATTGGCTCCCTAACCATAGCCATTAGCTTAGGGGAGTCATGTGATAGGCAAATCCTCATCCACTAATCAGCTGGGCTAAATGGGGGACATTACAAAACACATGAGAAGGCAGTGAAAAGAATATTTAGATACTTGAAGGGAACTCCAGATTATGGCTTATGGTATCCAAAAGGTAATGACTTTGATTTGAGTGCCTACACTAATGCTGATTGGGCTGGTTGTGTTGATGATAGAAGTACGAGTGGTGGTGTTTTCTTTTTAGGAAGCAGATTGGTATCATGGTAGAGCAAGAAGCAAGATTCAGTGTCCTTATCAACTACATAGGTAGAGTATATTGCAGCAACATCCTGATGTACACAAGTGTTGTGGATGGAGCAAACTCTAAAGGATATCAAGGTATCGTATGATCAGCCTATTCCTATTTTGTGTGATAATACAAGTGCTATCAATATTTCCAATAATCTAGTGATGCATTCTAGAACCAAGCATATAACAATCAGGTATCACTTTTTTAGAGAGAGAAGGTTGTAGATAAGGAAGTAAAGTTGGAATATGGTCCAACAAAGAATCAAATTGCAGACATTTTCACAAAGGCTCTTGCAAAGGACACTTTTGAGGATCTCCGACAAAGGTTAGGGGTAATTGCCCCTCCTTCCTCTTGCTAGATGCATAGTGGCGCCTCTGTCCAAGGGGAGTGGATGTTATATCTTTTTCCTCGTCTAATGATGGCTACCTCTCAGGGGGAGTAGGTAGTGGTTGCTAATGATAGGGGGAGTCTGTGTGTTGCAAGAAGTTATGCCCTAAGAAAGAGAAGTTACCCTTTGTCCTTGATGTCAAAGGGGTAGAATGTGTAGGTGTGTTGCCATCAATGCCAAAGGGGGAGATTGTTGGCATTTGGTTGTCATTGATGTCAACACTATCATGATGGGTGATGGTGTTCAAGGTTGGATGTCATGTCCTAAAGAAGATATATTAAGATGGGAATTAGAAGTTCATGATTATATGTCATCTAGTTCATGGTTGGATGTCATGTCTTATCCAATGACAACAGAAAAAATATAAGTTCATGGTTGGATGTCATGTCTTATCCAATAACAACAGAGAAAATATAAGTTCATGGTTGGATGCCATGTTCTATCGAAGATACAGTTCATGGTTGGATGCCATGTTCTCATGATGAAACATTAAGATGGGAGTTAGAATCACTAAGATGAATTATGATTAAGCTATGTCGAGGATGAAAAGATGTTGTTGATGGCCTATGGCATGTTGGTTGATCCTTCTTGTTACTCTCAAGGATGTATATGTTGTTATATGAAGGTTTTGGCCTCCAGAAGTTGGTGAAAGTTTCTGTTACAGGAAGACTGTTTTAAAGACTGTCTAAAAGATTGCTCTGCATTTTCATTCTTTTGATGTTGTGCCTCTGCGGATTGGAAGATAGCTTCATATAGTGTCAAAGCATGTATGTTCCAAGTTTCATGGTGTTTGGATTGCCAGAAGGGTGTTTTGCAGTTGACAGTTTGAAGACAGTGTTGGTTCTAAAGAAGACATTCACTGTGCGGCAATGTTTAGCTCCGCATTCCTCCGTGTTTGAAGATGATGTCTTGTGGTTCAAAAGTTAAGCTCAGTGACTTGTGAAGGTGCTATTTCCAAAGTTTCAAGTCTCTACACCTTCTGCAGTGAAAGTTATAAAAGGTAAAGTTTCGGTCTGTATTTTGTCTGAGAAAAGTAGTGTTGAAAGCTTGTTGAAATGCTCTGCATTCCTCTGGAAGAGAAGAATTGCCTATGTGCTTTTGTGAACACATTCAGGGATGTGTATTACATGCATCTTTGTAGTTTTAGGTGTTTTGGTGCTCCGCAAAGTTAGTTTCTCAATGACAGTGTGTTATAGTGTGTTCTGGATAGCTGTTTAATCTCAGTATGCATGTTTTAAGGTATGCGGGACAATATATTTGTTGTGTGGAGTTAGAGTGTATCTGAAGGTGTTGTATGAGTCATGAAGACTCATCTAGAAGAATTTCATGAAGATCTTTTATGTTTCCAGTAACGCACAAGATTTTCAAGTGGTTGTGATCATTATGCTTCAAATTTCATGTCTTCTTGCTTAAGGTCGTCCTATTTCAAATGAACGATGTGTGCGGAGGTGATTCCTTGATCAATGATACTATGAATGATGTTTAGCACCAAACTAAGCATGTATTGGGATCCACAAGGCGTGTGTTTTCTCCTGGAGTAGCATGTAGTTCATGATAGGGCTTGCCCTATTCATGTTTCATGTGTTATTTTTTTTGGTTGACTTGTAAAATCTAATATTCTTGTTGTATTGGCCGACTTGTAATGAAATCGATGTAATGACATGTATATATTGTAAACCTAGTTGGTCTAGGTGAGGTATGATTGCGAAAATGAAAATATGAAAGTGTGAAGAGCAGAATATGAAAATCATATGCATTGTGATGTCCGATTGAAGGAGAAAGAGAAGATGTGTTAGAAGCTATCTTGATTCATCTTGAAGACATTTTTGTGACAAGAGGGAAGTGAAGAGTGCCTAATTGATTCAATCATCAGAAGAAACAAAATTGCAGTCATCAAAGGTGTGAGCTTCATTGTCAGTTTTAGGTAGTAGAAGGATTGTCATACTATAATCTTTTCTAAGTTTGTTCTCAATTCAGGGAGTAATTGCTTCCTTGGGAGTGACCCTAAAATAAAGTCTTCAGGGAGTTATAGCTTCCTTGGGAGTGATCCTAAATCAAAGTTTTCAGGGAGTAGTAGCTTCCTTGGGTTGTAGCCCTAAAACAAAGTTGTTATTTTGAGCTTCATATATTGTGAGTTAATCCTCACCGTGGTTTTTCCTTTCTTGAATTTTCCACGTATATCCGGTGTTATATGTTGATGTGCATTGTGTTGATCTTTCATGTTTATGTTAATGTTGTAATGCTTGAGTTTAAATCTACTCCGGAGAAGTTGAAGTTTGTTTAGATACTGATTCACCCTCCCTTCTCAGTATCCTGGTGTGTTCTACACCCTGTTGTGCCACTACCTCTAACTGATTTTCACGGTTTTCTTGTCCTACAGGTGGCTTTACTTGCTCTTGTACTACCTCAAAATTGGTTGTTGCCCGAATAAAGTTCGTTAGCTTTGGTAGGATTGTGACAAATTTATTGTTCCCCGACCGTTTTAACTTTCTTGTTATTTTAACCTATCTTCATTGTAAAATTCTCCTGTGTTGCTTGGCATTTACAAATGTTAGACTTTCTCCCATGCTTAAGTCTTTGACTTGCATGTATCATTATTTTTGAGAGTGCAGGAGTGACTCTAAAACCCCTACTGTTATCAGAGAGTAAGTGTCTGGATGCCTTGTGGTGTATGGTTTAGTGTATGGCACTAGCATGCCTGTCTAGGGTGCCTTTCCATACTCCTTTATGTTCCCTATCCCTCTCTTGTCTCCATATTCCTCCAATGAAACTCTATTTAAGTGGTTTGTTGTTGGACCCACTTCCTGTAATGCTATGTTACTCGTCATACTAATTGGAGCTAGTTTGCACAGTCACCAATTTTTAAGAGGAGTTTGCACAGTCACCAGTGACTTTAAGGTAGTTTTCTTATTGCAAATGAGATAGAAGTCCACAATGATTGTGGCGTAGGGAAACCAACCACACTAAAAAAAACTACACAAAAGACTGTTGGGGAAGTGTGTAGGCTCACCTCTGTCTAATCAAATATTGCTTCGGGACCCCACTTTGAAATCCTTGTTTGTCTTAAAGTGGGAAGTGGTCAAGTGGAACGACACCGATATGGCCTTCACCTTTCACTAATCAAGGCCTCACGACACAGTTAAGAGTGGTGGGTAGGACGACGGACATAAAAAGTATTTCTTGTTTTTAGAAGGAATTGCTTATTTGTGTTGCTCCATGTCTGTTGTGTAGTTGACGTGTCTTGATAATGGCTTCTTTTGAAGAATTACACAAATTTTTGAGTTCAATTGTTCTGGTAGTCATTAATTTTCCAGTCTATGATGTTGAATTAGTAATGCTTCTGGATTTGACTGTGTTTGATTATTTTTCCTCAACGTTTCGAATCACACACAGTGATCCATCATCAGGAGAAAGAGAGCAAGAGAACAGAAAACATAAATGATAATTTGCAGACTCAAGACCACTTAAAAAGAGAGGGAGGGAGTGATGTGAGGCAGAAACCAAGAAAACTCAAGGGAGAAGGAAAGCTACCTATCAAACTAAGTGAAATAAAGGACAAAAAGGAAAGGAGGGAACCTAAGCACACTTAAGACAAGAAACAAGAAAGAAAAAGACCCAATAGGACAAAGGGAAACTATTGGGGTCTTTTTCTTTATTGTTTCTTGTCTTAAGTGTGCTTAGGTTCCCTCCTTTCCTTTTTGTCCTTTATTTCACTTAGTTTGATAGGTAGCTTTCCTTCTCCCTTGAGTTTTCTTGGTTTCCGCCTCACATCACTCCCTCCCTCTCTTTTTAAGTGGTCTTGAGTCTGCAAATTGTCATTTATGTTTTCTCGTCTCTTGCTCTCTTTCTCCTGATGATGGATCATTGTGTGTGATTCGAAACGTTGAGGAAAAATAATCGAACACAGTCAAATGCAGAAGCATTACTAATCCAATTGTTCTATTATATATTCTCTTGTTTTTTTATTTGATATTCCCTTTCACCTTGTTTGGAATGATACATAAAGTTTTCTAAAGAGTATAGATTTGTTTAGTTTTGGGATTGTAGATGACATTATGATTTGACTTTGTTTTGAGATTACAAAGATGTTAATGACTTTGCTACATCTTTGAACTATTTTGGAATCCGAGTAGCTTTTATTCTAGTCATTAATTTTTGACCATTTAGAGAGCAATGACAACTAACTTTAAGTGTTTTCATAGAGATTTTGGTTTCATTGGAAGCACACATAATGCACCATCTTGCTTGGTGAATTAAATGAAAATCGAAGCATGAATGAGACTAGTGGCTAGGTAATAATGTTGTATAATGACCTATCTTTCTTGGTGAACTAAATCAAAATGAAAGTATGAATAAGACTATTAATTAGGAAATAATGTTGAAATTTATACCCCTTTATTTTGGCATTAAGTATAAAGATGATCGTTTCCTCTCTTGATTACCCTTGCTTAATGCATTTAAGAATTGATTTCAATTGAAAATGTGAGTGAATGATAATTAGTAGTTAATCATGTCATTATTTGTTTCATAAATTAATATTTTTAACAATATTTTGAAAAAGGAAACTGTCTACCAAACTAATCATATTATCATTATTTGTTTTGCATATTAAGTATTTTTAACAAGGTTTCTGACTTATCTTTTTATATAATAAGATGGATCACATGTATGATTTAAATGTTGATGAAAAATAATATACACATTTTTTCTTAAGATCTTTACTCAATTTCATTGATTGTGAAAAAATTATGTTCTTAAAAGGAAGGAAGTTAATATTAATGCTACTTTTCTTATATGTGGTAGGGTGTAAGTAATAGTGAGTTATAAATGTTCTTTAAGCATTTGTCTATATTGTATATTTTGTTTGACAAGAAATAATTTGTGAACCACTTTCTCTTGTTTAAAATAAGATCCAACTTTCATTTCCTATTTGCGAAAAGCCGTTGGGATTGCATGTTGATGTGTTTATTGGAATATATTTTAGATTAAAAAAAGGCATTTGAAGTTGTTTATTATCACGAGCAGTTAATTGATGACTTGGAAAGCAAATCTTGTTTTTATTTTCGTGTTGGTTATTTTTTTTGCGAGTTTCATCACACATATCTAAGCGATATTAAATGCATATTTTTGTTCATACATGATAAAACGAAGAGAGGATATAAGTTTGCTAGTGAAGAATTTTGTTCAAATATGAAAAATAATGTGAATGCTTGTACTAAGCAAATTGGATTAGCTATGCAATTCTTTGGTTTGTTTACTCTATATGGTTGATTTTATATATTTTAGAATGATTGTAAAAGGGGAAATGCACATTGTTAAAGAAATTTTTTTTTAGTGATTATATTTTGCCATTTGATTATTTTTAAAATTTTGGGTTCCTAAATTTATTTATTTTAGGTTTTTCATAGGAGTCTTATTTACCTATATTTGAACTTTCCTTACTATCAACATAAAATTGCATTGAATTATAAATTTTAATTGTTTAGAGAACACATATCACCTATTATTTATAAAAATTTGGGCCCCTAATTACCCTAATTCATTAGGGACTATTTTTTTATTTTTTGTACTCGCTCCCCTTTTAATATCTTTATTTTCAAGTTATACATTGATATAAAATTTAGAAGCTAAATTACCCTTATATATACTCCTTGAATCACAAAAAAATGGTACATGGAAAAAATTGCCATCCAATTTAAATATTAACTTCCACTATGGAAAAAATCACCTAGATATTATACTTCTCTATAATGAATTCCCTAAGATTTTTATATAATTTTCAAGAAAACATTTCTTAAAGTATACCTTGCCATTTGCCCTATTTGATTTGTTAGAAATGGGTCAATTTACATAGACAGATGGTGTATAGCATGTTGATTCATGATCATTTAGTTTATAACCTACAAAATACCCAAAAATAACTAAATCTTTTATTTTTGAAAAAGAAGATGAACCAAGTTTTGGTATTTTGTTCATAAACCTTGAAGAGAATTTTCATTTTTGTTTGATATAAATGTGGCATCATTATGCAGATATTTGTTGAAGAATGGTAATTAGTTAGAAAATGATCTTCATGATTTTATGATCTTCCAAAGAGCATCCACCCGATAATGGGATGTCTTAAAGGTGTTCGAGATGTCATAGCAATAATAAAAGGTGGCAGCGGGAGATGACATTACAATGATGAAAATAGTGCCCAGGCATTCATTCTGCAATGAGGCGAAGGCAGAGATAGTAGGTAGGTGGTGTGGGCAAACGACCCTTCATCAACACTTGGTTTGCATTCTCCTCGAGGCTTTGCAATTGTCTATGGTGTCTGCAGCCAATGCAAGGGGAATGGGTAGGAAGAAGGTGATTGAATCGAAGGGGAAAGGTGTAATGGTTGAGTGAGTTGGTAAGAATAGGAAGAGACGCATCTCTGATGAGGAGGCACTTGCAGATTTCATGGCCATAATCGAAAAAGGATATTACAAACCTTGGTCTCTGTCTTTGGTTGCAGAGAGTGTGGGTTATGACCAAGGATATGAATGGATCTTCAAGGGTTAGCATATGACAGGCAATGGAAAACCTTTTACTTGACCCTGGCTATACCAGAGGGCGCTGGAATACATTGAATGTTGCCCAATCTCTAGCTTGCGCATCAATGTTGTCAACAATTGTGAGTCCCTTTTGCATGATGATATTGGGGATGTTTTGCATCATTCAAAGGTACACTTTGATTGCTATTTGGAGCATTTACACGCTATCAAACGTAGGAAAATTTGTTTACAAGCGGTGGAGGAAATAGCCCTGAGCTTGAAAATCACTCTCCTAGATGAGGTTGTACTAGTGACCGAGTGTTGTGATGAAGATGAGGTGGGCGTCGAAGTGCATGCAACGAAAGAGTCGAACCTAGTGGAAGAAGAGATGGTGGTGAAGTTTCTAGGTTCAGTTGTCCATTGTCATAAGTGTGTATGTCCATCTAGGGGTTGTCGTGAGGCCTGTGTGATTTGCCTCGGCCCCCCATCTTTCTACTTCCAATAGTCAATGAATATCATGCTACTAGTCTATAGTCCTTATCAAACAACATAGTTATAAATGTTGGTATATAGATACTAGTTGGCTCCATAACTCGTAGGACCTATTTTTTGATGGCCATGGTGCTTGTTTCAGACTGGTTTCTTTTTTGGTTCATGGATCCCAAACCAAGTTATATATCAAAAAAAAGATTTTATGATCTTTGTGAAATTTCAATATGTCAAATAACGTTGGCTATGAATAGTAATAGAAACTGTCATGCTAGTTTATAATTACTCTTGCTGGTAAAATGATCATTTATAGGTAGAAATTTGGTAAAACAATTGGTTTTTTATTACATTTACTCATTTTCAGTTTGGAAAGTCATGTTATTAAGTCGTTATCTTGTTCTAGGAGTCCAAGTTGAAGGCAAGAATGTTGATGCCTCAATCGATCTTGTTTGAGGAAAATAAAACCCCTTCAAGTGATAAAGGCATGTTTCTTCCCTTTAGAGTAGAAGGGGGTTCAGAAATTTTTGAAGACAATAGCAAGGCATCCTAATCTCATATTAGGGTGTACTAAACATGGCCTTAATCCTTATTTTTGTGTTATATCATCTTGATTTTAGATATTGATAAGTGGATTATTCTTGAGAATCCACACACAAGACATTTTACCCTTACACTAATTTTCTTACACATGCATTACCAACTATCCATCTACATATTCATAAGATCTCTTAGTGGTATTAGATTTTCCCAAGTGTAATATTGTGCAACCTCACCCTCACATCCATGAGTTCAATTTTTAAAGATTCTTTATTACATGTTACTTCTTCCAAACATGTTTTGTCCACTTCAATTGTTGATCCCACTAGGTTGCAAAATGTTCCCAAACCTCTTCCATGCCTTTGATCATAATAATATGTGAAGCACGGTTAAAGTCAAGATTAAACTGACTAGTAAATTACTCATACTATCTTGGAGCACACTCTTAATGAGTATGTATAGTTTGACATTGAGAAGATTCCTCTTCTTGACCTCACTAAAGAGGATGGGATGTATTGTACTTCAAATTCTTAAATTTATGAGATTTGAATATTTTAGGTATATTTCAACAAACATTTAGATTCTCTTTAGGATGTGTTAACTGGATATTTAAAATGACACTTTTACTATTTAATATAATTATACCAATTTTATTTAAAAATAAAGTTTAATTATGTAAATTTATGGATTTAAATTTTTAAATTTCTTTTATTTTACAATATGTTTACCATAAGAATATTATTACATAACCAAGCGTAATCTACAATGGCGGTAGGGAGAGTGGGGAGAAGCATGTGATGTCGTGACCCTAAAAGAAAAAGTAAAAGAAAAACTATTTAGAAAATAATGAATGGTAGCTTTTCCAAAAATAAAATTAAAAGTTACATATAAAAGTAAGAAATAAAATAGTTCTAAAATAAAATAACTCAAAACTAAGATTTTGTGCATTTTTTAGATAGATGTATTTAAGATATCTATACACTGTACAATTTCAATAATTTTGAAGATTAAATTAAAAATACAAATATTTATGTATTTTATTATTAAATTGAAAGTTCTATTAAAATCTTCACCTATATATATATATATTATATAGGTTATAGATACTTTAAAAAAAAAAAAAAAGTTGACCCAACATCACCACCCAACTATAAAAAAAGGAAATAATAAGTTGACCCACCATCACCACCAACTATTAAAAAAGACCACCTACATCATCCTGCCACCCAAGCGCATGAAGCCACGAATTCCCTTGAACTAAAATAACGGAAAAAATCCATTTAACCCTGTCACCCTTCCGCATCCACAAAGAAGAAAAGATTTAAAAAACCACCACCACACCCTCGGCCCCCAAGGAAGATCAACTCTAGGAAACCAGTGCGTTCCTAGGCTTTGACTACTCGACTAGAGTACATCCTCCCCCGAACAGTCCGCATCGCATGGTCGGCCACCTTGATCTCTTAGTTAATGCCAATAAAAACTCAGAGATTGAACATGACTTTAATTGCATGCCCTCCACCTGCACTTACCTTGAAGCCTTCTATCACTTCATCTTGACAGAATCCAAAGCGATGAGTGATAAGCTTTTGAATATCAATTCTTTTCGATTGCAACAGTTCAATGCATAAACCATATGCATTCCTGTGCCTGAATATACCAAGCACATCCACTTCTCTGCACGATCACAATAAACAATGTTAATTTACATTTATGAGAAAATATGATTGATTGAGACCGAACTGAGCACTGATTTAAGTGAAAATAGCAAGTATTTTTGTGGAATTCTTTTTCTCTTAAACAATTATTATTATTTTCTATAAAATTGTAATCCACATGTTTGCATAGAATAATCTTCACTATTTATGTATATGCATTGTAGTGTAAGAACTTATGCACTTTTTTCATTTGAGATACAATTAACCTTAGCATAAAGGTCTAAGTACTCAGTAGTGGTTCCATGCAACTGTTTAACAAGTTTGCTGCTTAATTTTTAGTAGCATAGGTGGTCCCACATAAATTTTTAACTGAGCACAAAGAATAATTTAGAATCTTCTCTTATAATGGTAGAGTTGTTACAATTAAGGATTGGAATTAAACCGTGGATAAATATAGAGGGGGTTGAAACTATGCTGCTTAATGAAAAATGTATCATATCATTGAACATATTTTTTTCCCTCTTTTTTAACATATTTTTTTTTCCATTTTTTGCACTTTAAAAAAAAATTATATAATTAAAATTAAATTAAATTCACAAATACTTAAAAATAAGTAGAAACATATAAAATATAAAACCACTAATTCCAAAAGAAAAATCTCTTAACAAATTTAAACACTCACTATTAAATAAAATTAACTAAGCAATCTTTTTTTATTATCTATAATAATTAGGATTATTTATAATTCCTAAATATCTTAGTCATCTAGTTAAGAGTACATCTACTCGAGAATTGAGTGAGTTGTTGTAACACAAACCCATCTATTTTTAATAAGAGTGGTCAGTTGTTAGACTGGATTTATGAGTTAGTTAGACTGAATGTGAATTACAGTCTCCTTGACAACTCAGCCCGTCGCTCTTAGATTATACAGTTCCCTTGCTTATTTAATGGGTACATATTTCGTAATTGTGAGAAGAGTTTGTTAATAGAATGTGCTCCATTTTCTAGTGCAATGTAAGGTGTTTAAGTCGTGAGTTGGTTCCCAAATACTAGATCTATGGTCTGTTTAGAAGTAGTTAGAACCTCAACAACACAAATGTAATCATAGTTATACATGGTTTAATAAATGTTAAAAGCATAAATAGTATGATAGATATATTATAATGGAATGAGATTATAAATAATAATATCAATTTTAATAGTGACCATAGATCACTGAAGCACTTGTCCAAGAGTAACATATTTATTTATTGTGTGAGGAATAAAGTTTGGAGAGCATTTTGCATGGATGGAAGGGTAAATTGTTTGAGCAGACCATTGCCATTCTAGTTACCCTTAAATTTATCTATTCCCCATTTCCAATTTGTCATGTGAGGCCTTGTTGGAGGAGAATACCATTTTTTTATATGTTTAGCTGTGAGGGTGTCATGTCCCTATAATGATTTATAATTGAATCATTTATTTAAATAATAAGTTAGCCTTATATAAACTAAATATATATATTTAAAATATATTATTAATATGTATTAGTTAATAAATAATATTATTAATTTAATATAATTTAAATATTATAAAATATATGAAATATATATATATATATATATTTAATTAACTAGATATATTATAAATATAAAGATTTTAATATAATATTTATGTAAATAATTAATAAGATATATTATTATATATAAAAATAAATATTATGAAGAGTCTTACCCATTAAAGCTAAAAAGTAAAGTAATTTGTAATAAGGCAAACTAATACGGTTAAACAAAAGGTTAAATTCAAAATAAAATCATATAAAGATAAATAAGACAAAAACATTATCCCACCATATTATATGCTTGTGAATAAAATAAGATAAAAGAGCTCCCATACTTAATAACAAATGTATTTATTTATACTATATCTATTATATAAATAATGTACTTTAAAAAGATTAAAGGGAGGCCGAAGGAGGATATTTACAAGTGCAACGATTAAATTGGTGACAACAGCGATCACATTAATAAATAATATAGTATAAATATATCTAATAATATAAATACAAATATTATTATTATTATTATCTTATATTGTAATGTAAATATAAATAATATAATATAAATCATATATCATTTAATAATATAAAATAAATAATATATCATTTATTATAATGATATAATATAAATACAAATAATATAAATAAATATCTTTTAACCTATCCTCTTATGATAATGGAGTTATGTATGGTTAGAACTAGTATTACCACAAAAGGGAATTAATATAAAGTTATAAAAATTATAAGAAGGTTGCAAGATAGAAGGAAAGATCATTGAAAGAATAAGACACTCCATAGGAAATGCTTCCGCAGCAACAAAGGAATATCAGGGTAAAACAGTGTTAGTTTACTATGCAAGTAGAATCTAATGGATTAATGAATTATTTACTAATGATTATTTCCTTTAGCAAGTTTCTATATTAATAATCTAATTTAGGTATTATTGTTGTTTATCATTAAATAAGTTTCTAAATAAATGTGAATACTATGCATAATTTTATATGCTGAATTAATATATGATTAGATATATTGAATCAATATGTTATATGAATAATTGTATGAGTGTTATATGATGGAGGAATGTGGTACAAGAGGGGAACGGTGATGGGGCATCCTTCTAAGTACACCACCCCTTGAGGGGGGATTAAAAAATCCCATTGGGGTCAAGGGGGTATAAAAGATACCGCTCTTGGGCTTAGAAGAGATAGCTTTCGGGGATGGCATGCGCCACATGAGGCCAAGAGGGATGGTATATCTGCTCTTGGGCCTTGGGTAGAGGATCCAGGACACCCTATCAAAGCCATCCTCCTCAATTCTCTTATGATTGATTTCCTTGAATAAATAGATTTTATTTATTTATATATGTTAACTGAAATAAGAAGCCCTTATTGTAAATTTGGTCTAACACGTTTTGCAGGATATCTTAATTTCTCGAGTGGAAAGTGAGAATTACAACAGCATTTAATATACTAGGAATTTGGGGACATTACAAGTGGTATTAGAGCAGCCATCTTGCCATCCTGTGAATAATAGTTAAATAAAATAAAATAAAATAATAATAATAATAATAAAATAAAAAGTGAATTTCATGAATTGCTGGAATAATGGTGTTTAATACACTGCTAAAATATTTTTTAAAAAGTATATATTTATGATGCAAGATTAAAAAATTAAAATTTACTTACAAAATAAGTAAATGAGATAAAAAATACATAAAAATAAGACAACTCTTAATAACAATAAAATTATACTAAATGAAATAGTAAAATAAAATAATTAAAATATAATTTATAAATAAATATATATTAAACATCTCTATTTAGTTCTTATAAGTAATATATTTCACAAAGTTATTTCCATCTATGGGTAACCTACGGCCGGGTGAAATGAGTGAAAAAACAAATTAACATATATGTAAACAATTAACCCAAAGTATTTATGGTGTACATAAACCTTAATAAAATATAGTTATAAAATAAATTATTTATAAAATTTAGTGCTGAAAATTTAAAAGGGTAAACCCAAATTTATAAATTATTATTTTATGGCACTATTGTTTATTAGCTATATTAATTTGTTATATTTTATAGCGGTTATTTTATATTATTGGTGAGTGTAATGTTATTTTATATAAGGGAAACGTAATAAATTATAATGTTATTAAATATTACTTTAAGATACCTAATTATAGTTGCTTGAGGACAAGCAATTTTGAGTGTGGAGGGTTGTCATGTCCTTTTATAATTGAATCATTTATTTAAGTTAGCCTTATATAAACTAAATATATAATATATATATATATATATTTAAAATATATTATTAATATGTATTAGTTAATAAATAATATTATTAATTTAATATAATATATATATATATATATATATATATATATATATATATATATATATATATATATATATAAAACTAAATATATTATAAATATAAAGATTTTAATATAATATTTATGTGAATAATTAATAAGATATATTATTATATATAAAAATAAATATTATGAAGAGTCTTACCCATTAAAGCTAGAAAGTAAAGTAATTTGTAATAAGGCAAAATAATACGGTTAAACAAAAGGTTAAATTCAAAATAAAATAAGATAAAAGAGCTCCCATACTTAATAACAAATGTATTTATTTATACTATATCTATTATATAAATAATGTACTTTAAAAAATTAAGGGGAGGCTGAGGTAGGATATTTATAAGTGCAGCGATTAAGTTACACATTAATAAATAATATATTATAAATATATCTAATAATATAAATACAAATATTATTATTATTATCTTATATTGTAATGTAAATATAAATAATATAATATAAATCATATATCATTTAATAATATAAAATAAATAATATATCATTTATTATAATGATATAATATAAATACAAATAATATAAATAAATATATTTTAACCTATCCTCTTATGATAAGGGAGTTATGTATGGTTAGAACTAGTATTACCACAAAAGGGAATTAATATAAAGTTATAAAAATTATAAGAAGGTAAGTATGTAAGAGACGTGCCTCTTCGAACATATCCCTTGAAAGAGAAATAAATAAAGGTTGCGAGATAGAAGGAAAGATCATTGAAAGAATAAGACACTCCATAGGAAATGCTTCCGCAGCAACAAAGGAATATCAGGGTAAAACAGTGTTAGTTTACTATGCAAGTAGAATCTAATGGATTAATGAATTATTTACTAATGATTATTTCCTTTAGCAAGTTTCTATATTAATAATCTAATTTAGGTATTATTGTTGTTTATCATTAAATAAGTTTCTAAATAAATGTGAATACTGTGCATAATTTTATATGCTGAATTAATATATGATTAGATATATTGAATCAATATGTTATATGAATAATTGTATGAGTGTTATATGATGGAGGAATGTGGTACAAGAGGGGAACGGTGATGGGGCATCCTTCTAAGTACACCACCCCTTGAGGGGGGATTAAAAAATTCCGTTGGGGCTAAGGGGGTATAAAAGATACCGCTCTTGGGCTTAGAAGAGATAGCTTTCGGGGCACCCTTTGTGATTTCATCTCTTATCATAAACACTCAATTTCAAGGACCCAATTATAGAGAAAGAAAAGGGAAAGGATAGAAGAAAGGGGACGGAACAACGGATGCCTCATTAGGTACACCACCTCATATGGATGGCATGCGCCACATGAGGCCAAGAGGGATGGTATATCTGCTCTTGGGCCTTGGGTAGAGGATCCGGGACACCCTATCAAAGCCATCCTCCTCAATTCTCTTATGATTGATTTTCTTGAATAAATAGATTTTATTTATTTATATATGTTAACTGAAATAAGAAGCCATTATTGTAAATTTGGTCTAACACGTTTTGCAAGATATCTTAATTTCTCGAGTGGAAAGTGAGAATTACAACAGCATTTAATTTACCTATTCCCCATTTCCAATTTGTCATGTGAGGCCTTGTTGGAGGAGAATACCACCTTTTTTATATGTTTCGCTGCGAGGGGCAATTTCCACTCATTTGCTAACAGATTGTCTTTTGTATTGAACAAAGTACTTTTCACTTGTAATCCTTCCAAGGAAGAGTTTGATTTTTTCAAAGGTGCCCCAAGCTATTTTTATTGAAAATAGCTTGGTGGAAGAATCAAATGTTTTTAATATTGAGGTTTCCTTTCTCAAGAAACCAAATATGGTCGAATCTGCTATCCATTCTTTGCCATAGGAATTCAAGCTGAATTTGGATTAAGGCAGCCTCAACTAAGGCGGGGATCATAATCAGTCCTAACAAGTGAATTGGAATTGCCTGAACTTTAAAGCACAGTGTAGTTGAAGCCTACCAACTAAAGTATGTGATTTATGGGTCCAATAAGATATCTTAAGCTCCAATCCTTTGTATGATTTAGTAATTGAAATCCTGATATTTTCAACAATGAGGGGATACTGCTGATAAGGTAATGGATTTGTTGGTATTAACCCACTCTCCTAATCCCATACTATGAATATTAAAAAGACAATTCAAACGAGAGAGCTTAGAGAGAAGCATGGAGGTGGAAAAAGGGTGTCATTTGCAAATTCAAGGCAATAGTAGCACGTTCCTCCTATGGTTGGGAGGCCAAAAACAATTCCTTTATCTCAAGCATTTTGGGGGCAGCAAAGAAAGTTCTCATCCATTATGATGACAAAGAGATGAATGATTCTCCTTCCTTGATTCCTCTCATTGATTTGAATCATTGTTGTTAGTGCCATTGGTAGAGATTAAGAAAGAGCATGTGGTAATGCAACTAGAAATTCATCGGATAGCATGGAAATTGAAGTCAAAGGCAGTGAATGTTCTATTGATAAGTGTAGTTTCAACAATAAAAGGCCTTGGACGTTTCCAATTTTAGAATAGTCTGAGGCAAATCTATTGCGTCACAAAATGTATTAATTCTTGTGTTGAAATGATATCAGTAATTTGTCTTCTCGGAAACAAAAGATAGCTACTTTTCCAAAATGAGCTTTGGTAGGAGATCCTTGAGTCAGCTTGTTATAGTTTTGGAAATGATTTTATGTAGCATGTTGCATAGAGCTAGTCCCCTGAATTGGTCCATTTAAATAGTATGTGGTATTTTTAGAAGAGTACCAATTTAATGAAGTTGACCCTGGAGACTAGCCTTTTGTTCCTCCAGAATTCCTCAGTAACCTCCGAGAGATTTTTTTTTAATGATATCCAAAATCTTTTGACAGAAGAGAGCTAGGAAATCATCAATATCAACAAATTTGTCAATGTTGAAGGAGAATACCATAGTCTAAAAACTTGTGAGAAAACGTGTTGACTCTAGGTACTCATGAAGCAAAATCCCTATTGAGTCAGTAGCAAGTAAACTCGCTGGCGAGTTTTGGGCGATTTCTTGGCGAGTCACTTGCCAAAACTAATGAGTCAATGGAAAAACTCGCCCATAGTTGTTAGTGTAGGTTTCTATTTTTCTTTATATTCGAGTTTATTTCATTTTCCAACACATATACTTAAGCTTGCTTAGGTTATTATAAATGGTATTTATGAAGGTAGATGGAATCTTCTATAAGGGGTGTGTATAACTCCCACCTATTCTCGGTAGCTGGAGTTACTTGTTCTCTTGGATGTATATGCCACCTCTCTTAACCATTTAATCGTCTTTTACCAAGTAGGTGTAACCATTTGTTTGGCATCTTCCTAGTAGGTGTAACTCCTGCCTATTTTTGGTAGTTGGAGTTATTCCTCCTAGCGGTTGTATTTGCTTTACTTCTATCTCTATATACTCCACTCATCACTCATTTCTTGTGATGTAAAGTGAGCTTCCTTTATGTTGTTTGTGTATCTCTTGTATTGTTAGTAACTAGCTCTGTTTTTCTATTTTGATTCTAAGTTCATATGTTTAACAATTCTATTGTATCTTATCCTATAGTAAGTCTTAGATGGTTTCTCACTTATTTGCAAAATCTAACATGGTATTAGAGCAATTGGTGTTAGGAAAGGTCAATACATTTCCAAATTTTGAGAGATAGTGGGTTTCGTGATTTTCGATGTAGGATAATTTTGGTACATCGTGCATCATTTATGGCTGCACCATTATATCTAGAAGGTTCAAGAAAATCAGATTAGGCTTTTGTTTTGCCCAATTGGACTTTGGGAAGCTAATCTACAATTGGGTTTTCTCTATGGTTGATTTGAGTGGGTTTTGCAAGTCGCTAGTTTTTTGAGGCACTTTGGTGCCAAACAGACCCTGCCGTTGCATTTGAAAGACATTAAAACCTATAGATTCATATAAAGCTTGTCAAAATCAGAGCTAAGAGCATCAAAGGCAAAACAAAATTGCAAACCAGGTCGTACTCATCCGTACTGTACAATGCGCATATATTTTTAAATTTAAAAAAAAAAAATGGAGCAAAGTGGCCCACATAGACCACTTGCAAGCCCAAAAAGGGGTACGTAAACCCCTTGGGGGCTTGGCTTAGCTAGCCCCCTTGGCCCAAGGTTGCTCAAATCTAGACACTCCAAGCCACCATTGGCCCAAACTAGGACACTCTAGGCCCTCTTATGACCATTGCTCTACAGCCACCACAACTCCACTGTTGCTAGCAACTCCTCCCCAAACACCACCGCTGACATCGCCCAAGCAATGCCACTCCAATGCGCCACCACCTCCACCAGCTATGCTGCCCTTTCCTTGTGAAAGCACCACTAGTCTACCACTAGGCCCCTTGCCCCCTCTCCATTGGCCCTTTTCACTCAAGGAGGCCAACTTTGAGAGGCCATAACTTGCTCATATGGAGCTTTTTTTGAGCAATTTTTTTAAAATGGGGCATAATTTTGTGCTCTTTGCAATGGTGTAATTGGTTTTCAATTTTGAATCCTCTATTTTTCAGAATTTGAGTTTTCTTAGGTACTTTGTTATTTAGTCATATTTTTTGAGCTTAAAAAACTCATAACTTTCACAAACAAGCTCTTTTATTAGAGTTTTTTTTAAGTTTGTATTTTTCCGAACTATACACAGTGGTGTAGTTTTTTTGGTTCTTATTCCGTAAGCACATATTACTTTCAGCATTTTGTCCACTTTTGAGCCTAGTAAAAGTTCTATAGTCTGGTATTTTGAATTGTAACATACACTAGAATAAAGTGCCAAACATTGTAATATCTGGGGGGGTCATTTCACATATAGTATCAAGGGGGTTGTGTGTGTGTGTTTCTTGTCTTGATGCTTATCTATTGCTTTTCTAGATTATGGATCCTTCAACTTCAATTCCAATTCTAATTCTTACACCATGCAACAACTTTGAATGGAAGTGTAATGTCCCCTTTCCGTTGGTAATTAACTTGATGATAGTTAGCCTTATTTCCTTGAATTTCCCGAAGGCTAACTTGGTCACTTTAAGGGAAATTGCTTTTAAATATTTAATTTTTAGTTGTCCTTGGTTTTAACTTTATATTTTAAAGTTGACACCTTAATTATTTTAAAAGTGTACTTTTCTAGCTAGGGGGGCGCTTGGAGGAAAAATTATAATATTTTTTTATAAAGTGGCGTTCCATTTAGTGGGAAATAAATATCCCATGAAGCCATAAAGTTATTTTATATTTTATTCCCCTTGGGCATTTCACGGGAAGCATATAATAGAGTTTTTAGCGCTCATTCAGGTTTATGCATTTTATAATTGAAATTTCTGTAGAGAGCTTCCAAGCTTGGTCCTGTGAGGCTGCATCCCTCATTCTTCTTCTGGTTTCAATTGTGGAAGACCAACCCTAGCTAGAAAATCTGGTGATTTTATCTCAAAAATCACAAGGAGCTTCAATGGAGTCCATTTGCAGTGAAGTTGGATTGAATATTTTTTATGTGTTTTAAAGTTGTTTGGTTTGAGCCATTTTTTAGTACAATTTTGGTGTGATTTAATGCTGGTTTGTGGTAGTATTTGAAGGTTTTACCCTCTGTTGGGTTGTACCCTTCTCCTAAAGGCTGCCGTACAAATTGCTTGTTGAAGAGAATCATTAACGGAAGTCATGAAATTTGCAATGGTAATTCACAATGTACCTAGACGCCTAGGAATTGAGGGGTTTTGAAGTCTTTGCAGGCAGATTTTGGGAGTTTATTGCAGGTCGTTCATTTCTGTACCTGGTTGTACAACTGGAAAGGCTAGAGTCACTTTGCTAGAGTGAGGCGCTGCCCTTAAGGTGGTCAAAATGCATAAAATGATGGCGCCCTAGGGTTTAGGAGAGGTTTCAGTTTGTTAGAAAGAAGAGAAGTTGCAATATTGGGAGTTGTGAGGGTTTTGGGTGATGCTGGACTGGTATTTAGAGTGCTGCAATTCAGTATCTCAAAGCTGCAACAGTAAGTACAACAGACTTAGATTTCCTTATCAAACCTCCTGGAGCTTCTACAATGGCATCTTTCATGGTATATCAATTATACTTTCAGTATGGAGTAGTTTGTGCTTGATTTCCCTTGTGCAATTTGTGTTTTCTAAGCACATAGTGATTTGATTTAGTTGTAACAACAGCCTGCATTTTATATCAGAATTATGAACAACAAGAATGATGGTTAAAAGTGATAATGATTTGTATTTGTAACTCTTGGAAGGTCATACCATTAGTGAGATAGTTTTTTTCTTGATCAATTACTCACCCCACTAAACAAGTGGTTTTATTGTAAAGGCTTTCCGTTGAATAAGTGGATGTGCCTATGCTTTTTTTAAGTATCCCCCATTGAACAAGTGGTGATTCCCACAATTGAGTGGATGTCCGCTGAATAAGTGGATGTTACTTGTTGCAATAGTAGTTTAATTGTCTACTCTGAAATGCCCGTATGCTCTCACCTTGCCTGTGCTAGGAATTGGTGATCAGAAAGGTGTGGAAGAGTCCAGTTGTTGCATTTCATTTCTGCAGTGTTTTATTTTCAAAAAAAAAAAAAAACTAGGGTGGTTATTACAATGGTATCAGAACTGGTTTCCTACCAGCCTGTGTGATTTGTTAAACCTGCATGGAGCAAAAAAATGACAGAGAAAAGAGATATCAACAAAGAGAGGAAAGAAAATTGAAATCAACATTGGGTTCAAAGGGTTATGTGAAAGAAACTCCAAACATAGCAGCAAAGGACAAGGATGCTTGTCCACCGAATAGTGCAAGTGACAAAATTGGAAGGCAATTTGACATGATGTTTGACATGATGACAACTTATAAACCAGATGGATCAGAACTTGAACAAAATGCAGAGATCGAATGTTGATTCCAATAGCTCCCAAGGCAATGGCTCCTGTAGTAACGGAGAGGTGGCCAGAACATTGGTGGGGTTGGTTGCTAGGCCCCTTCAACCTGTTTTCACTAGAAGGGAGGATACACCTCCTGTGCAAAATGAGCAAGTTGCATTCACTGATGAAGTTATGACTTGCTATGATGAGTATAGCACGCTTCCCGATCAAGTCCGTAGAATCTTGACCTTTGATCAATTAATGAATCAAAAGAAGAGAAACGGAGGAAGGCATGACACCAGAGGCAACGAAGTCCAAAGGGATTATCAACAAAACTTGAACAAGGCTTCCCTAGCCCACTTTGATGGAAGTGGAAAGAGCACAACGAGGGCCTAGGCTCAGAAGCTTGATAACTTCCTTGCATTATTGCCTATGCTAGAAGAGGAAGCTCTAAACTTCGCTACATTGCACTTAGATGGAGCAACCCACAAGTGGTGGTACCACGGATTGGTGACACAAGGTCACAATCTTATCACCCCCTACGATGAGTTCACCAATAGACTCATTGAGCGATTTGACAAACAAGATTCGAAACAAATCTTCAAAGATCTAGCTTATTTGAAGAAAATCGACACCATTGATGCCTACATCACTAAGTTTCAAAGACTTAGTGTTATGGTTCCGGATGTTTCAGAAAGAAGATTAATCTTCCTATTTGTAGAGGATCTTTCAGAGCCAATAAGAGGTTGGGTCAAGTCTCTTGGCTCACAAACATTGCAAGAGGCCATCTAGAGAGCTTGAAACATGAAGTTTTCAGTTCCAAGGACCAAGATTGCAACAAAAGCATTTTCCTTCAATAAAGATAAAAGACCATTCTCAAATTTTCCAAGTCAACAGAAACCACCTATGCAGAAAATGAGTGAGGACATCAGAAATGAGCTCAAAAGAAAGAAATTGTGCTTCATGTGCAAAGAGCCTTGGGCTCTCGGTCATAAGTGCTTTGAGAAGGGGCAAGTATGTCATTTAGAGGTGTATTTAGATGTTGATTCTGAATCAAAAAAATCAGAACGCCAAGCTGGATTTGAAGATTGTGAAGAGATGGAGGATTTTGAAGAGGGTGAAGAGGTGAAGGAGGACAAGGGAATACTTGCACAATTATCCAACACTCAAAAGAACAATCCCTTTAGAGTTTGTGGAGTTCTTGGAGGGCAGATTATGGTTGCTCTTATTGACACTGGTGCCACACATAATTTCATAGATGAAGGCCTTGTGGCAAAGCGGGGGTTGAAGACAGAGGAGTTTGATGGGTTCAAAGTCATGGTTGCTGATGGCTTTACCCTCACTTGCACACAAAAGATCTCTCAACTTTGCATTCAGTTGGGAAATTATGAAGTCAAGGATGAATTCTATGTTGTGAGCACTGGTGACTCAGAATTCAATGGCTGAAATCTTTAGGAGAGATCTATTTAAATTTACAAACCATGGAGCTTAAGTTTGAATCAGAAGGGAAGAAGGTTGTCCTTCGCAGAATATCTAATGGAGGTCCAAGAGTTGTCACGGCCAAGAGGATGGAACGTATTTTGAGGCAAGGCCAAGCTGAGTGGGTTGCAGAGTGTGTAGTCATGCCCACTTCTGTTCATGAGGGTAAGAGAGTGCAGCATCCTGATGTGCAAACATTATTGACCAAGCATACCAAAGTCTTCAGTGGATTGCCACCAGGGAGGCCCCCTGATAGAGGCATTGAGCATGTGATTGAGATGGAGGAGGGAGCCAAACCAGTGATAACCACTCCCTACAGACACCCGAAACGCTTCAAGGATGAGATTGAGAAGGCCATCAAAGAGTTGCTTGACATGGGGTTCATTCAGCCTAGCAAGAGTCCTTTTGCATCTTCAATTGTGTTAGTAAAGAAGGATGGAACTATGTGTTTATGCATAACTATCGTGAGCTCAATAGGAGAACTATCAAAAACCGGTATCCAATACCAAGGATAGATGAACTCATTGATGAGCTCCATGGAGTAGTCTATTTCTCTAAGATAGACTTAAGATCCGAGTATCATTAGATCTGCATGCGTGAGACAGACAGAAAAAATTGCTTTTAGATGCCACTTTGGGCACTTTGAATTTCTGGTTATGCTTTTTGGCCTATCCAACGCTCCTAGATTCTAGTCATGTATGAATCAGATTTTTAGTGAGCAGCTTCGGAAGTACCTTTTGGTGTTTTTTGATGATATTCTTATATATAGTAAGTCTTGGGAAAAGCACATGTGCCATTTGGATGAAGTTTTGGGGATTCTTGAGGCAAAATCTCTATTTGCCAAGGAGTCTAAGTGCGAGTTTGGAATAACTGAGATTTTGTATCTTGGTCATGTGATCAGTGCAGATGGGGTTAGAGTGGATCAAAAGAAGATTCATGCTATCCTTGAATGGCCTCTGCCAAAAAACCTCACACATTTGAAGGGTTTCTTTGGGCTATGCAATTTTTATAGGCGCTTTGCGAAGGGATTTTCACAATTAGCAGCTCCCCTTACTAATCTCACTAAGAAGGGAGAACACAAAAATTATTTGAAGAATTCAAGGTGATCATGAGTACTGTCCCGTGTTAGCACTTCCAGACTTCACCAAGCCGTTTGAACTTGAGTGTGATGCTTCAAGAGAAGGTATTGGTGTTGTCCTCATGCAAAATAAACACCCAATTGTATTTGAGAGTAGGAAGCTATGTGGTGGTAAGAAGAGCTACTCAATCTATGACAAGGAAATGATTGCAATCATGCATGCATTGATCAAATTTCGTCAATACTTCGTAGGAGGTAAATTTATTGTTAAAACATATCATAATAGTCTAAAGTATTTCCTCAATCAGAAGGATCTTAGTGAGAGGCAACAACGTTGGGTGAGTAAGCTTCAAGCTTACGATTTTGACATTGTCTATGTGAAGGGGAAGAACATTGTTGCTGATGCACTTTCTAGAAGACCATACCTCACCTCCATTGTTGAGATTACAGCTGATTGGAATGATCAAATCCTTGCGGAACATGCTAAAGATCCTTTTACTTCAAGTATCATTGATGGCGCCACCCATGAGGATAAGTATAAGGTAATCAATGGGTTGTGTTTTTACAAAGAGTGCATATTTTTAGTGGCAAATTCAAGAGTTAAGGAGAAGATTTTAAGGTCATTTCATGATGAACCTTTGGCTGGTCACCAAGGTTTCTATAAGACCTATAAACAGATCCGTGAGAGATTCTCATGTAAGGGGCTGAAAAATGATGTCATAAATAATGTGAGGGAGTGTTCTGTGTGCCAACAGAATAAAAATGAGCACACACTCTACTGATCTGCTACAACCTTTGCCCATTCCCACTCAAAAATGGGAAAGCATCTCAATGGATTTTATCACCAGGCTGCCCAAGGTACAAGGAAGAGATAGTATTTATGTTGTAGTGGATAGATTAACTAAGTTTGCTCATTTTTTTGCAATCAGTTCAGATTTTAGAGCAGCCCAAGTGGCTGAGTTATTTTTAGGGAAGTGTTCAGATTGCACGGGTTACCACGAAACATAGTCAGTGAAAGGGATAGGAAGTTCCTGAGTTTGTTTTCGCAGGAATTGTTCCATTTGAGTGGAACTAAACTCACTCCAAGCACCAGTTATCACCCACAAACTGATGGGCAGACTGAAATTGTGAATAAGTGGGTGGAGGGTTATCTGAGAAACTATGTTTCAGGACAGCAAATGGCTTGGGTTCGTTGGCTTCATTTGGAAGAGTATTTTTATAGCTCTTCCTATTACATGTCTATTAAGATGTCACCATTCATGGCTCTTTACGGTTATGATGCACCTAGTTTCATTGATCTAATTTTTTATCAATGCAGAGTCCCCCAAGCCAAAGATTTGCTGCATCAATGCCAAGATATCATGAAGACTTTGAAAGACAACCTTCTGCATGCTCAAAACCATCAGAAGTTTTATGCAGATCAGCACCGTGTTGAGCGCACCTTTGAGGTGGAAGACATGGTTTATTTGAGGTTGCGGCCTTACCATCAATCCACTCTCAAGAAGAGTGGAGCGGAAAAGTTGAAACCACGTTTTTATGGACCTTTCAAGGTCAACAGAAGGGTTGGTGAAGTGGCTTATGAGCTAGAACTTCCTGTGAACAATAAGGTTCACAATGTTTTTCATGTATCACGCCTCGAGAAGGTGCTTGGAAACAATGTGGTAGCTTCTTCAAAATTGCCTCCATTGGATGAGGAGGGCAATCTTGTGTTGATTCCGGAGAGGGTCTTGGAGTTCAGAGAACGAACAATAAGGAAAAGGACTATTAGTGAGTATCTAATCAAATGAAAGAAGCTACCTCTGGAGGATGCTACTTGGGAGTGAGCAGATTCTGCAACATCCATAGTTGCAATTGCTTGAGGACAAGCAACTTTGTGGAGGGAGGACTGTAATGTCCCCTTTTCGTTGGTAATTAACTTGATGATAGTTAACCTTATTTCCTTGAATTTCTCAAAGGCTAACTTGGTCACTTTAAGGGAAATTACTTTTAAAATAAATAATTTTAAGTTGTCCTTGGTTTTAACTTTATATTTTAAAGTTGACAACTTAATTATTTTAAAAGTGTACTTTTCTAGCTAGGGGGTGCTTGGAGGAGAAATTATAATATTTTTTATAAAATGGCATTCCATTTAGTGGGAAATAAATATCCCATGAAGCCATAAAGTTATTTTATATTTTATACCTCTCGGGCATTTCATGGGAAGCATATAATGGAGTTTTGAGGGCTCATTCAGGTTTATGTATTTTATTATTGAAATTTCTGTGGAGAGCTTCCAAGCTTGGTCGTATGAGGTTGCATTCCTCATTCTTCTTCTAGGTTCGATTGTGGAAGACCAACTCTAGATGAAAAATCTAGTGATTTTATCTTAGAAATCACAAGGAGCTTCAATGTCCATTCACAGTGAAGTTGGATTGAATATTTTTGACGTGTTCTAAAGTTGTTTGGTTTGAACAGTTTTTCAGTACAATTTTAGTGTGATTTAATGCTGGTTTGTGGTAGTATTTGAAGGTTTTACCCTCTACTGGGCCATACCCTTCTCTTGAAGGTTGTCGTACAAATTGCTTGCTGAAGAGAGAATCATTAACGGAAGTCATGGAATTTGCAATGGTAATTCACAATGTGCCTGGACGCCTAGGAATTGAGGGGTTTTGAAGTCTTTGTAGGTGGATTTTGGGAGTTTATTGCAAGCCGTACATTTATGAACCTAGTCGTACAGCTGAAAAGGCTAGTGTCACTTTCCTAGAGTGAAGCGCTGCCCTTAAGGTGGTCAAAATGCATAAAATGATGGTGCCCTAGGGTTTAGAAGAGGTTTTAGTTTGTTAGAAAGAAGAGAAGTTGCAGTATTGGGAGTTGTGAGGGTTTTGGGTGGTATTGGACTGATATTTACAGTGCTGCAATTCAGTATATCAGACCTGCAACATAAGTACAGCAGACTCAAATTCCCTTGTTAGACCTCCTGGAGCTTCTACAATGGCATCCTTCACGGTATATCAATTATACTTTCAATATGGAGTAGTTTGTGCTTGATTTCCTTTGTGCAATTTGTTTTTTCTGAGCACATATTGATCTGATTTAGTTGTAACAGCAGCCTGCATTTTATATCAAAATTATGAACAACAAGAATGATGGTTAGAAGTGATAATGATTTGTGTTTGCAACTCCTGGAAGGCCATACCGCCAGTGAGATTATTTTTTTCTTTATCAATTACTCACCCCACTGATCGAGTGGTTTTATTGTAAAGGCTTTCCGCTGAATAAGTGAATGTGCCTATGCTTTCTTTCAGTATCCTCCCCCATTAAACAAGTGGTGATTCCCACGATTGAGTGGATTGCCGTTGAATAAGTGGATGCCCACTGAATAAGTGGATGTTACTTGCTGCAATAGTAGTTTAACTGCCTAGTCTGAAACGTCCGTATGCACTCACCTTGCCCATGCCGGGAATTGGGTGTTCAGAAAGGTGTGGAAGAGTCCAGCTGTTGCATTTCATTTCTGCAGTGTTTTATTTAAAAAAAAAAAGGTTATTACAGGAAGCCTAAACTACTGATTTTGGTAAAAAGTAAAGGATATCATAAATATGCAATGAGAACAATACCTGAACCTTTTGATGTAGCAGAAAACATTAAGTGGGAGATAAAATATGATGAAGTGGTTGGATTTTTATCTTGTTGTGTCTCCGGATTTATTATCATGTTGAATCCTTAAACACACTTGTTGAAGTCTAGAATACTTTGTCTAGTTTGTTTGGAAAACAAGATTTAATGTGAGGTCATCTCTTAGAAAAGGAACTCACAAGTCTTAATCTCTGCAATTTTAACATAATTCAAGATTTCTTTACTAAGTTCAAAAGTCACAGAACACAATTGAAGTAGTATGGGATAAAGAAACAGAACACACAAATGATTTTTGCCATTCTATCTAAATTGAGTTCTAATTATTCTATTTTTGTCTCTACCTTTCATGCTACAAAAAAGTGCTTCTGGTGCATCATTTCACATGCCTGCCTTCGATGAGTTCGTTGTATCTCTCACGATGGAACAAGACAAGCTTATTCAAATGGGAGCCCTTAAGTCTTCTAAGTCACATGCCTCGGTGACTCAACAAGACACAAAAGAATATAAAATTCCCAGTAGTAAGGAGAATAAACATACGAACAAGGACAAGAAATATGGTCCAAAGGACAAGAATTAAAAATCTAGTGCTTCTAAATCAGATTCATCCTCTTCTAAAGGTGACAAGCTTAAGAAAGAACAATGCTCTTACTGTAAGAGTCCTAGACATGACGAACACAAGTGCATGAAGAAGCAGATTGATCACCTCACACACCTTGAAAAGAACAATATTGAAGTACCTAATTCAGTCAAGCAGAGTTCATCACAAGATGATTCCTCTAAGAAGAACAACAATAAGAGGAAAGGAAAGGGTAAGGCTCTTGTTGCTATCGCATCTCCACTGTCCACATGGATTGTTGACTCTAGTACTTTGCATCATATGGCTTCAAATAAGGAGTTCACATCCTGGGAGCCAAGTCCTATGCCACATATTCTAAATGTGATGATACTCTAGCTGAGGTTTTATAATTCGTCCAAAATCTCTCCTTTCATAGGATACAGTCTTTCTAAAATTTCGACTGTATCATATGAAAGGAGAGATTTTGAACTAACTGTCAAAATTTATATAGGATTATGACAGTCCTATATAAATTTTGATAATCCTATATAAATTTTGACAGTTTGTTCAAAATCTCTCCTTTCATATGATAGTCTTTTTAAAATTTCGATTGTTTTATAATTCTATTATTTATAAATTAGATTGTATCATATGAAAGGAGAGATTTTCGATGAACTGTCAAAATTTATATAGGATTCAAAGATAGAATCAAATGATGATATTGATGTGCCATCAAGGGCGGGTTCCTCAAATGTACCGCATGATCCTATAGTTGATAATGGAACTCTTTTTTTGGTCTATGATATGTATTATCAAACTGGAATTTCATATGTATTCGAAGGTTGAACTCTTTTTTTGTCTATGATATGTATTAAACTCTTAATTTTGATTTATATATGAAGGAAATCAGTAATGCATTCTACAATTTCATAAATGTGTGTTTTTAAAGAATATTTTTAAAAAATTATGCATTTTTAAATGTTCGATAAATTTGCCAAGTTTTTCCCTGAGTTTTTGCCGAGTCCCGAGTTTTTAAAAATTTTGGGTTTGCCGAGTCCGAGTTTTTCAACTATGATTAGTACTAGTGTCATCAAGAGGGTCAATAGTCTCAGAGACATCACTGGATAATTCTGCACCTGAAATCAAGGCTGCTGTTTTGTATTGTTCCTCGTGCACAATCTCATCATCACTAGTTACATGCATGTTTAAGATGTCATTCTAAGGCTCTGTCACACATTCCTCATATGTCAAGGCATCTTCTCCATCCAAATGTTCTGCTATGAACTCCTTTGCATCCACCTACTCCTCATTAACCAAGAAAGGTTTCAGCTTCTTCTCACACTAAACAATCACTTTTTTAGCCAAGTCCTTTTCAACTAATAGGATTCCATGGTCATCCTTCTTTTTGTTAGCCGATAGGATAGAAAGAAGTGATTGTGGCACATCATCACTCTCATTAATAGTCAAAACCATAATGGTCTGTATGGATGCAATAACATTATCGGCATGTTCTTTCCTGACTGTGGCAAAGAACTGAAGAAACATTCTATAGATCAAATCATTCAGTCCCAAATCCAACATGATAATTATTCGATCTGATTTCTGCAAATGTTTTAAGTATAGAAACCCTTCTAAGAAAGTGAGAATATGTGATATCATCAATATCTTGGAAACTATCCACCATCAGTTGAATTACCTCTTTCATTGTGTTATCATTGTAAGGAGCTTTAGGTGCTGAAATTCTCATGATTTCGCTCAAACATGAAGTAACAAGAAGTCTTACCTCATTATCATTGTGTCTTAAAAACCTTTGCTTACCCAAGGAAGATGTTGCAGGAATCAAGGTTGCTTGCATTACCTGAGAGGGTGATTGTTCCACCATGTGAAGACATTCCTCAACTTCCTCCAAAGTGTTGAGGAGAGCACCTTTTGGCTGGGATAGGCGTTCAAGTTTATCTCCTGCATTAAGAAGCTTATTGCCCAACTCTTCTTCACTTGCCAGTGCAACCTTTGAATATGCCTTTTTAATGTTTGGGTCCTTCATTAGCTTGGTCAGTTCATGCATCAACTCAAATATAGACTTATATGTAGTCATCTTTTCAACTCTGCTTCTAAAAACTGTCAAGGAGTGGCATTGGAATGGTTTGCCCAACTCTTCTTCACTTGCCAATGCAACCTTTGAATATGCCTTTTTAATGTCTGGGTCCTTCATTAGCTTGGTCAGTTCATGCATCAACTCAAATATAGACTTATATGTAGTCATCTTTTCAACTCTGCTTCTAAAAACTGTCAAGGAGTGGCATTGGAATGGACCACTGTAATGTCCTGACCCAAAGTTTTTGATAATTTTTTTTTGACAGAACGCACTGGAGTTTTTGCACAATAAAATGCAACAAAAGGACTAACATAGAAATTGCATGAAGTCTTCACAAAATAATATGCAAACTGAGATATGGATTTAAATACATTACTAACCTCCAGTAGCTGGTATGGTTTCATAAATTTGGCTTGTACATCTGAAATTGATTTCCAAAGACCCAGATGACTGCTGGGACTGTTTGCTTCACTCTTTCACAATCTGAAATAATGTAAATCATACTAAATACAGCCCTGAATATCATTACCCTTTGACTGTGCTGGCATCTTATACATGAAGAATATAGTTAAATTTTGTTTCAGAACTTCTATGACTGTTGGAGCTTCAAACTGCAGTTACTAAGATTATTAAACTTGCTTGAATGAAGAGGTCTAAGCTGAAATCTGATATATATATTCAAATCCCCTGTTTCAGTTGTATGCACACTGTTGTAGCAGTACAACCCCTAAATCTCCTTCAAACTGCAGCTGCTCACTCACATACCAAGAAACTTGCAAATATATTCAGATTTCCTCTTCACAATTTTTGGTACGGCTGGGTTAGGAATTAATAACCAGCAAATAAAATATGATTTTTTGCACACTTGACACCATATAAAATATTCTCTTGATTTCAAGAGCCCTAATAATAATATTAATGGAGTTCTGGAAGTATTAGAATCGTCTATATTTTCAACACTTACCAGAAACTCATAATATTTGCTGGCAAATCTTAATAAATTTGTAAAGAAACTTTTTGGTAAGCAAATACGCAAAACCCGTAAAAAACGATATATCTTTCTGCACAAACCCTCAGACCTGCACACCTGCTCTTAAGCACAAATACGAACCCTGCCTAGATCCGCCTCTACATTAGAAACAAGGGTTTTCATCCTCAGCTTTGAGAAACCATTGGGGTTTCCGTCCCGCTAGTAAAAGTTTGGCCACAGGCACAAATCTCCAAAGAGAAATAAACAAAGTTCTAAATGTCCCAAATGAGCTCACATAACCTCCTTTAATATTTTTTTTCCCACCGACCTTTCCAAAAGCTTTTATTTTTTAATTCATTTTTTAATTAAAAGCTCCTTTTTGGCTCCAAAAGACCTTTTCATCAAAATACTGATAATATTTGATTCGAAAGGTCCCAATATTATGTGTCCATGATTTAAAACTTTTCATTCCAGTTCCAACGAGCAATAACACTAAGGTGCTTTTAAAATAATTTAAATAATATTTAGCAACCTTGGTAAAATAATTAAAATAAAGCCATTAATACACCCATTTTGTGGAAACTGTCGAAATGCATCGGAATCGAAAACTAACTGCACTGGAGTGATCTTGATGAATAATAATGATAAATGGAGCCAACCGGACGACTTACTATAAATAGACGCCCTCTCCAAGATTCTTGGAGGGCACATCCGAAGCCGGAAATTGCCCCGGAAAGTGGCATATGAGCCCTCCAGACCACCTGAGCTCAATGGAATCATCAAAAAACTCCTCTGATAACGTTGACACACATCCACAAGGTCAGTGCCAACTGCAATGCAAGAGAACCCGAAAATGGGGACATTACAATCAATGATGTAACATTTCACTAAAATTAGGCACTTCTGATAATCACTATTGAGTATTAATGAAGACCGTTGAATGTCAATTGAAAACCCTTCTGATCTGATATGGATAACACTTGTTGTAGATGACTATTGCGTTGTCATGTCCCGTTCTAGGTTCTCGAAAACAATTCTCTGAATTTTGCAAACTCAAACTGAACCCTAGAACTGAAATCTGATTTCTTTGTTTGCACACTTGTAATATATTTTACCAAGCAGGGAATATGAATAAGAAAGTGCAATTGACAATGAAACAAATAGATAGAGGAAGCTTAGCAATTACAATATGCTTTTGCTTACTACAAAGCTAACAATAATTAGGGAACTATTCAGATCTCACTGTTGCAAAACAGACTTACAATTCCTTCAATTACATAAGATATGATGGCTTAATGACAGTCCAATGATCATGCATATACTTCTGTTTACAAAGAATCAGAGATAACACATACCAGTTATGAAGTCTTAGCACTCGAACAATTACAAAGATGACTGCGAATGCTGTTGTACCATATCGCTGATGAGACACTAGGCGATCGCTGTCAAATGAAATCGGCTCCAAGGTGAATTCGCTACCCAGACTTATGCAAATCAACTCCAAATGAGATTGCTGCCACCTACAGATCAGTTCCAAATGGAAATCGCTGCCAAAGGATGGTTCGCAGCACTTATAGATGCAATGTTTGGTGGTTTGGCAGACCTCTTCTACAAATCGGCACTCCCAGCAAGTCGGATACAAACGGCGCTCAAGCTGAGTAGTCCTCTTGAAATCGGCGTTGAGTATGAAATGATCAAGCTTCAATCTATCAAACATTCATTGCCTTCCACAAACCAGCGCCTCAACAATGACCAGTTCTTCCTTTGCAAATCGACGCTCTAGGGATGAAATAGATCTTCAAATGTCTTTGAAACAAGTCTCCAAACCTTCAACAAGGTCTCCGACCAAATATTGAATGATCAATCTATGAAGCTCAAACAAGCCTCCAATGAAGTGCAAATGCGAACTCCCTATGACTCCGCCTCCAATGATGCCAATTGGGTTTTTGTCCAATTCCACTGTAGCAAATGAAATGCCAAGCAAAAATGCCGAAGTTTGCAAAAGATTCGTGATGCTGAAATGAGCTCCTTCATGCTTTATTTATACTTGGATCTCCACCAATTCAAATTAAAGATTTGAATTTCAATTTCCCTCATTTATTTTGAAAACACCTTCGTTATTGATTTCTCCAAGGAAGGCACCACAAATCCCATGCATTATTTTATTATTTTATTTGAATTTATCCTTCCAATGATGAGCGCCAACTTCAAATATCAATATTTTATTAATTTATTGCATTCTCCAAGACTTGCACTCCCTCGGCAAGACTTATTTTATTATTATTTTATGAATGTTTTTATTCCTCCAAGGGTGATGCCAAAATCCAAGAATTAATATCCTTTATTATTTCCTTTTCTCCAGTGTGCCGTCCATATTAAATAATATTAAAATTAATATTATTTTAAGTAATATCTCCTTCTCTCTTGGGTGCTAGCAAAGGAATAATATTTTATTTATTTTCCCTTATTCCTATCCAATTCAAAATCACCATCTCCTTTGATAATTAACATAAGAATTACATTAATTCAATTTTTCCCATCTTCTCCAGTTAACTAGCCGAGCCAACATTCTATTTTCCAAGCCTTTGAACAACATTATTATTTCCAAGCCTTAGCTCAGTCAGAATATTCCCTTGTTTTGACGAACTAGCCTACGGGAATGATGATAGGCTAACTCCATTCTCTATTTGATGATCATGTCGGAAATGGGGACATGACATGCGCACTAACTGAGGTACCTTTCTCTACCTTACAACTCTTAGATTGTCTTTTCATTGTTGCTAGGTAGAACTAATCATAATTTAAGCCATGTTTCCTTTTGGTAGAGATTTTCAATGGTGAAATCACCCTCAAAGTGTGCCATTTTTGTTAAGACAGAAATTCAAGTGGATAATCAACACTGACGCCATTTCTATCACGCAAGGCAAAGAAGTTAAGTGGTTGAACCATTCACAAAATGCACCAAGCTTACTTGGGTAGACATTTATCACTTGAACCACTTTTGCCCTTGGACGAAGATTCTCTTCACTGTTGCCACCTTGCCCATTCTTTAGAAACATGGCAAGCCCTGCTCTAGCATGCGGCTCTTCACTTACTACCATCCTTTAAGAACCAGGCGGAGATTTCCAATGGTTAAACCACACAAAGTGCACCTTATGTCACCTGGACAAAGATCCTATCCTCTTAAGCCACTTTTTGTTGATTTGAGAGGAAAAGTTCAATGGTTAAACCCAACCAAAAGCGTGCCTCTTTCACTTAAACTCACTCTTCCTTATCCCAAGCAGAAGTTCAAACCACTTTAGCCAATTTTTACAAACTTAGTGGAATTATTTCATGGTTTGGCCAACATAAAAGTGTGTCTAGCTTGTGAGGTGGAACATTGAGCCACTTAAACCAACCTTTACATGCGAGGTGGAATTCTAATCATACTTTGCCACATTTTGTCTTTTGCCAAGTGAGGTTTTAGGCAGAGTTTGTCTACACTTATGCCAAAAGTGGAAGTTGTCATGACTTAAGCCAATTTTTAGAGTTTGAGTAGAATTACCATATGGTTGAGCCCACGTGAATGTGCGCCCAACACTTTGAATAGACCCCGCCACTATTCTTTAGATACTTGGCAGAAGATTGTGTTGTCTTAGCCCTATTTCTGCTAGGCAGAAGTTTGATAGGACCTTGCCAAAGCGGAACCCTGATAAGACTTAGGCCAGCAAAGGAGCCCTTTACTTATCCCAATTTCATGCTCCTAAATGACCTTGTAAACTAATTAGTGAAACCAGAAATGACTTGGATCAACACAAAACTAATGATCAATTTGATGACAAATGGATGAAAGGTAAGTTTAAACATTGAATTTTGTAGGGGTACAACACATAAAAGAGCCTCCATGATTGAATGCCGTTGGGTGGTGCAAAGTGATTTTCCTGTCTAGAGTCAAGGAGATGTGAATGCTAGGGGTTGTTTTGGTAGAAGGAAGTGAAGGAAGATACCTAGACCAAGCGACCAGGTCAGCATCTATAATACTTTTGTAGGAGGGGCAGTAATATAAAATTATAAATCATGGAGTGGACAGGAGAAAATGCAAATGGAAACTATTCTTACATTTTTTAAGAGCATGATTAGAATGGTGGTTTCAATGGTCAAACCAAGATCTCCAGCTTGGTAAAAGAGGAGTACTCCTGTTTTGAAATCTTCATCTAGAATTATTGTAACAGCACCTTACATATCAAGATTGAGCTTCCTTAATGTTAGAGGCCATCTGCTGAGATTATATCCTCTTCCTTTTGTATGTTTTGAGAGGTTGGCGATTAGTTCTCAAACATTTGCAACTGCAATAAGGGATATTGGCCTTTATAGATTTTTCCAACAAATGGAGGTTTCTCCTTATGCTAATTGTCTTTTTGAATTTGGAACAATGGTGATGTCAAGTCCGATTCTCCTTTTGAACTTACCACAGTGTTAGGGTTTGGATTTAAAGTGGGATAATGAGAAGATGATATCATATAAGTAAGTGCATTTCTATTTATCTCCAAACTGATCTGAAAAATCCAAAGCGTGTTCTTCATATTGTCTACTGGGATCCAAGAGTTCATAGTTGTAACTAGCAAGAGGCCATTGGCACCACAGTTAATGTGAGAGAAATGACGGTGCTGCTTTAAGGAAGGATGCTTTTGACATTGAGATTTACCCAGTCCTTAGATTGATGTAGACACCTGAAATATCTATTAAAAGATGGCTTCATTGCATGATTGAACAGCTTCCTTGTGCTTGTTTTGCCAACACATCTCCTCTGACTTACATTAAATAAAAGCGAGGCACCTGCTGGTTTGGTTCCAGTTGTCAGCCAATGTTTTCCACATTTTGTTATGAGATTTTTGACATTTTTGTTTAAGCATTTGACACCCCTTGCACGTTGATCTTGTGTCTTCACAGATAGGAAGCAGTACATGAAATGAGTAGAACCTTTTTGTTTAGACACTTATGCAAGTTCAGTCATGTCACAATGTTGATAGCAGGATACCTATTTTATCACCTTGTGTCCATGTCAATAATGTGCTGGATAGATGAGTTGGCCTTTTGTGCAACACTATGGAGGCAGTTGAGTCATATTCATCTTATTAGCCACATTGGAATGAGATTGGAATAGAATGTTCCCAATTGAAGTCTAGAGGCAAGACAAAAGGGAAGCCAACTTGGCTATGATTCCAAGCACCATGTGATTCACAATTTTATTTTGGTTTTTGTCACGCTTCCTAGGAGTAAAGCATTGGGCTTGCTGGGATGTGGTGATCGCATCAACAAATCTTGTATTACAATGCCTGCACTCAGCCCATGTAAACATGCAGATATGAAATTCAATAAAAAGCTCTTATGTAGTGACTCCAGAAGCCATCCATCAAAGATCAATATTTCTTAGTGTTCCACAGGGACCCATCCCCCCCCCAAAATCCAGCCGTCCCCCCGACCTGGATGTTTTGGAGACTTGGGGACGGCTGCAAAACGTCCCCCCACCGCCGCCGTCCCCCTTTGTCCCCCCATCCCCAACATTTGTCAAATTTTAATATTTTAATATTTTATTTACTTTTAGTCTTTTAGTAATAGTATTCAAGTATTTAAAATGTTAGTATTTGCAATTTTGCTATTTTACTAATTTGCCGAAGTTTAATTTGAAATGTTCTTCTTAAACATCTTTTTATAGGCAATATGCATTTCAGTTCTGATTTCATTTGGATGGTCCAAGAGATAAGTAGAGAAGATAGAAAGGCTTTGGTAAAGACTATACATTAAAAATAAATAATGATAATCACACCCACTAACGTAAATTAACACACTTTCAATACAGTCATGCAGATGCTTAAAGACAATTGAAATAAACTAGTTTCCATGATTGCTGCTGCCTTCTAAATATGTAATCAACAACACAGAAAATAATAAAAACATTATATGCCTTTCAATTAATGTTTCTGTAATGTAGTAAAGAAGGCATCTTTCAATAGTGGTGTTCTATAAAGATATTCAGTCAGTACCTTGCAGCTGCAGCAGTGAAAGGAAGTGTCATCTTATCATGAAGCATCCCGACTAAACAAACTTTTCCTCCAGATTTTGTGACATTTAATGCTGTTGTCATTGTTCTTGTAGTTCCAACACATTCAAAAGTTGCATCGATTAGACCCCCCATGGCACTATGTATTGCCTGATATTCACCATCACAATCCTGTGCATGTCACGGGAGAAATGAATTGTTAATAAAGACAACTGTACATCAAATCCTCCTTGTCCTAAGTACTTAAAGAGGCTTTTAAGACAACCTTTATGTTATGATATTACCATATTTCAAAATGAAAAGATATCCTAGACAGCAACAGTAATGCAATCCAATAGCGAACATTACTTATTTTTGCAGCATGACCTCCACAATAATCCACAAAATGAGCATAATGTTATCACCAACACACTCAAGTTTCTTACAAACTTGGGACCACTGATTTTGACATTTTAAAACTCTAAATCTAAAGGCAAGTACTTATTTTGAAAGAATTTCAAATCTTATGTGTTGGGACCAAATAATTCCAATATATGTAATATATGGGACAGTCTAACGGGTTAGAATATTGGTGTACTAGGATGGGTTCAGACATGCACTTTATAATATAAACTGCAAGTGAATGTAATAATATATGTGAACTAGGATGAATGTCACTAAAAAATGGGAACATTTGGTGGCATGAGGTGACATGTCACTTGGGGATTGCATCCTCATTTGGCTTGGACCTATAAATAGAGGTTTTGGGCTTATTGTTAAGGGAATGTTGGTGTGTGTGTAGGTGTAGTTTAGACTATTGTGTGTTCTCATAGCTTCAGGTACAAATAGGGTGCATGAGTGGCTGCCTCTTGTCCATATGGTAGTTGATAACTTGATAGTTGATATCATTTGGGCAAGGGAGGCTTAATGTAACATGGTAGATCTACATTAATAAAGAAGCTTTTTGTGCGTTTGTGTGTATTTCTCTTTACTGTAATATCATGAGTGACTCCATTAATGGAGCTTGCACACCTAGTGTTTGAAGTAGACTTGCACCTAAATGGCTCTAACCATGCAACTGGATGGGGGCTTGGTTCTCTTATCACTTATGCACTTTGGGTGACACTGTCATTCATATGGTTCCCTCCATTAATGGCAGAGAGGCCAGTGAATGAGGGTTTATTTGTGCCTGGTTCTTGACTCCTTGAGTATTCACCATACTGGAAATTTAGTTTAAGTGGGTATCACTCAATGCTGCTGATGACATTTTCATATTCAGTTCCATCCTGGAAAAGAGAATTTCTACCCAACAGGGAAGCAACCTCAAGTCATTCAAACCCTGGAAATTTTCAATCCTCTTGATGAGGATCTTCCCGGATTTGGTGATATCACAAAAAGTGACTTCAATATGCATTGCTTTATCCAAAAGCAAGACACTTGATATAGATGTGCCAAATTCTTAGATCATATACTATAGAATTTTTACACACAAGTACACAAATTTCAACGAAAATCCAACCAAGGCCTATGCATCCTCTCAAAATCTATAAAAGGTGATGTAGGCTACTGCAGATGCACTTCCTTGAATACTCTTCACCAACCTTTACAGATTTACAAAAAAAACTCCAAAAAAGAAAAAAACGAAGATCACAAGAAGCAAAATGAATAATACCCAGCAAGATCCCATTCCAGTGAAGGAGGATGAAGAGAATAAAGAGAAAATACTCATTGCCCACACCACCAAAAGTAAAGCACTGTTTGTTAAAGAAGTCACCTCAGATAACTTGTAAACTACTTTGTTAGTTAAAAAGCCAGGTACTGCATTCATTTCTCCCCCCTCTACTTTTAATTACGTTCCAAGGAATATTGTGAGGAGTTTTAAACCCAGTGGATCTCTTCCATCCTGGATGGAGCACCCATTTAGCTAATCACTCTTGCTGAATCAGCCCGACACCCCCACTAGAACTACCATTCCATCCATTGATGCCCCTCTTAACCCTGTGGATCTCTTCCATACTGGATGCAGCACCCATTTGGCTAATCACTCTCCCTGAATCAGCCCCTGACACCCCCACTAAAACTACCATTCCATCCACTGATGCCCCTCTTAAGCCCACTCCCAATCATGCTCTACTTAATCGCAAGCATGACAACAATAACTCGCCAAATCAGCAACCCCATCCTACTAATTTCAACTCCTCCTTGGTGATTTCTTTAGCCAACATAAATGATACTTCAATGGCTGTCTGGCAATCAAAATGGTAGAAAAAGGTGCTGATATCCCTCTTCTGCAGCAATGCATCTCCATACTTATTCACCACATCCATTGGCAGAAAGAGAATCAAGTGCTGCTCCAAAACTATATTAGAAAACAACAAGAATTTCTTAATCTCCTGAGGCCGACTACTAGAACCTTCTCAACAAGAAGAAGCCATTGGTGAAATCCTTACTCATGAGAAACAAAAGGAAGTTGGCTTACCCTATGCAGCAAAAAGCCAATCAAGTAGCAAACAAAAGACAGCATTTGGAATACAATCAAGTAATTTATCACAGCAGTCTAAATTTCCATAAGGACCTCATTCCTAAAGGGGTTCCCCTACAATCAACAAAATTACCACCACCATGAAGAGGATTCTCGTGCTATTCATTTCTTTCCAAGGGAGAATCAAACCCAGTGATAATAGAGTCTAAGGTTTCTATGCTCTTTTTTGTCTTGTAATAGCCTTTCTGTACGCTACTCCCTCATTCAAAATATTGCACACTGCTGCTGCCACTAAAAGTACTGGTTTCTCTTTATGTTATCACCTACTTGCTGTCCAAAAATCCTATGCTTGAAAAAGCAGTTTTTGAAACCATCACTTTCAGCGTATTTGGCATGCATAAAAGTGCTGGCTTTTTGTAAATTTTCATTTTATGAATATATGTAAACTTTTTCTTTCTCAAAGAAATATGGTATGCTAGTGGCTATTCCAGCTGGGATGGTGTTGATGTTGCTATTTTGTGTGTTGATGGTCATATGATGTCTTCCAATGCTAGTTCTCAAGCCACCAACACTTGATCCTCCAATTGATTTGTGTCCTATTCTACACTCTTGTTGATCCTCAATGCCAAATTGCCAATAATTTAAGTATTTTTTCATGCACCCTTCTAAGCATGTCTTGAGTTTGCACTTCAAAGATGGTAATACCTGGTTCATAACATAATCAACAGCAATGTGATCACAATTTTCTGGAATGTGGTAACTAATATTGTTGCTAACGCTCGTCCAAACCACTAGACTTGTACCATCTTGCTATACTTGTGTCGGGCATATATTTCTCATGAGATTCTGCTGTTATTCTTTCTCTACATAAGTTTTTGTTCTCCTTTTGAACAATCAATAGATTTTTCTACGAGTAGAGACAATACAAGTTTAGGGTTTTAGGGTCATTTTAAGTCTTATTAGAGACCTAGATTTTGATCATAATGAAAAGTTAGTTTGGGAAAGCTAGGGCTCACAGAGGAGATGGTTGTGACCAAAATAGCCAAGAGAGGTGGGTGTAACAAGAAATTTTGCTTTCTTGAGACCTCTCAGTTGGGACTGACATGTTTAGTCAAAAACTTTATATGCAACTAGTTTAGGCAAAAATAGGCCTACTGTATCTATTAACCCACGAAAACCCACTTACAAACTTTTTTTACACAAACCCTATATGTTTGGGCAAAAACTCTATCTTCTTCTTGGATTGGAAGATAACCTTTATTTCCAGTGGTTTGAGGCTATACATATTTGGACACAAATAGCTTTCCCCCTACAAAAATAGGCATAATCAAAATAGAAATGCAACTAGTACATAAAAATAAAATTTCAAATCCAAAGTATTCCAATCCAAGGCAAACAAACATGAAAAACAACAATCCACTCCAATACCATGCAAGTATTCAGAACAATGCAGAACTAATATGTAAATGATAGTATGATGCTGGAAATACCAGCAGAGACTTGAATGCATAGAGATTTTGAGGGGACTACCTTAAGAAGTACAAATGTGAACAATGTAAATGATAATTCCACAACTGTAGCTGTACAATGGACTAGCTAGCATCCATGTATCACTAACATAAGACTGGGAGCATCCCAAAATCCTAATGAATTTAATTACCTGGAAAATAGCAAATCTAAAATTAATCATTAACTAGTCAAAGGTTATGCCCACCATAGGTCAGCTACTCCAGAACCCAACACGGGTGTTGATTTTGAGTAGCTGGCTGCTGCATAGTTACTTTTTTTATTGCAACAAGCATATATATAGTCAATAATCTACTTAATCCTTTCCGAGATTTCCGAGACAAGATCCACATCTACTATACTCCATTGACACACCATAACACTCACAATACAAGCATTCACAATAACATACAATGATATAGGCTGAAAGAGAGTCAAGCGATATAGGATGGGACAAGGAGTGTACCAGTCGTCCTTATAGCATATGAATGATGAATGATAAATAGGGAAATATCTACATCTATTCCACAATATGAATGCCTAAACTTAGGACGACTTTCATTCATATTGACTTCTTATTATGCAAAAGTCGGCATACATTCATGTATCACATGTATACTAAGACCTATAATTGTGGAACCCAAGGTACATAAAGGATGTACCTACTAGGGCTCCACTACAAGATTACCCAAGGACCACCACATGAATCGGTATTTCAAGGGAATAATAAACATAAGCCTACAATCAAGGAACCCAACAAGGTAGGATTATGTGGAATATGAAGTAATATCCGCCCTTAATCCTGAATTGGAGGAAGATCACTCCTACACAATCTCTAAGGAAGTTGGTAACAAAAAACCTAATGAAGATGGCTCACACATTATATCCAATTACTAAGACCACACCCACAAGTCCATAAATATTGAGTTTGCAGCCTGCAAGGCCACAAGAATAGCAACTGCAAATTCTTGGAAGGTAGGCAGCTACTGCAAGTCCCTTGAAGAAACGTTGAGCTCAAACACTTGATAAAAAATACTACAACCACAAACTTGATGACTCAAAATCTAGCTCCTACAATAATTTATGAATATGACAGAACCCACACATCATTGGGGACAATATCACTTGCAATATTTACCAAAAAGACTGCAAAAGACTATTCTCACAAAGTCTTAGATCAAACGCTCAAAAGTTGACTCTGAGAATGACACCTAAAGATGATGGTCCTCACCCCATCATGGGGGAAGCATCCTCAAACACTGTGAAAAACGAATTGATGCTTATATAAATTGCACCCATCCAAAAGCCAAAAGTGTGGATGTCCCACAACCATCCCCTCTCAAGCCATACTCATTGAATGAGAAACCTGAAGAATAAATGCATAATTGTGTGTAGGCCATAAATCTTTTTCACTGCAGCCTAAAACCCCTTCATTACCTCTCTATCCTCATAAGGCCTCTTTTTGGTGATTTTTGTCTTGTATCACTTAGGATTTAAAGCATAGGCAGCACAATGAAGAGCCATATTAAGTTTGTTCCACCTTCCATGTAATTTTTTCCTTTAGCAAAGGATATAGAGAATGAACCTTGACATTTGTTATTTTACTCATTCTTTCACACACAAAATCAGTTTCTTCATAGATCTCTCCTAAACATGGCTTGTCTAAATCTACAAATCTGATTACCTCACAAATGGGATGAATAAAGTCAACAACAAATTTAAAATTGGCCTAATAACGGTCATCAAGGTCCATTCATCTCACCTCAATTGCAATATCTGATGTAGATTGTCTCAAAGTTACCCATGCATCACCAACTATTGTGGAACACAAAGCCTCTTTAACCACATAAAGACAATCAAGAAGTATTAAGTAAGAAGCAAATTGTGTATCAACAGGTTTGAGGAGTTCCACCTTGGCAAATTTTCAATAAATGGCTTGTGTGTGGTGATTACATATGAATTTCTATGTTTTCCTGTTGTTTTCAATGAATGCACACATGATGTCCAAAATATATGCTTGTACTTTTTTGGTACCATTGTCCTATTTTGCCTTCAGGTCAAATAGCCCAAGGAATCATGAGATTTCCAAGTGTTTTCCTTCTGAAATGCAAGGAAAAAAACCCCCAAATGGCTAAGTCCAAAATCCTAAGTGTTTCCTTGTATTTTCTACCTTTTCGGAGTTTCGTAGTTCGGGGTTCTCTCTTCGCTATGCCATTCTTATTGGCTCCGAACTCCGCCTTGGTTCCTTTGTAATCCGCCTAAGTGTTTCGGGCGCTGGAGGTCGGGAGTTTCTTCGTCCCTTTTCCTCTTTTTCAAAAGCGGTAGATGGAAGGCCCAATCGCGGAAGTCCGCCGAATTTCTCAAATTTGCTTAAGTGATTGGGAGTCGAAGGGTGGAGATGTTCCTTGTTGAATTCAAATGAGAATTACTTAGAAAGCTCGACGCGAGAACTCTGATATATGCTAATTGGTAGCGCATTCACGCATAGGACAGTTGTCAGAGCCAAGTCAGCTCTGCGCTACTGCGATAGGCTGCCACGTGTACAAGGTCAGCCGAAGGACTTTGAGGAGTGGTATTAGCATGTTACACATGGACATAGAGCGCATGTTCGCGGCATCAGTTAAGTGCGACCCAATGACGAGCACGTTGATGTGATCTGTTGACATATGGCTGAAGTCCACCGAGTTTCCTAAATCTGTCTTAGTGTTTAGGACTTCGGCAAGTAGGGTCTCCTTTTCTGTTGGCAGGCGGAAGGCCCGAGGCCCGATCCCCGCCAATCTTCATAATTTCCTTCTAAGTACTACGGAAGCGGGGATCGAGCGATTCTTCTTTTCAAAAGCACGATGCACGGTAAAGGCCTGATCTTCGAAGCCCGTCGGTTTCCCTTTTCGCTTCTTTCGGACTTTGGAGATCGGAGTTTCCCCCTTCACATTTCAAAAGACCGATTGGAGGAAGTCCGATTGGTCAGGGTCTGACCTGTTTCATCTTCAGGGCCCTTTCTACTGTTTAGAGCGCGATGGGACTGCTCAGCGACCTTCCTGGCCACCATTAATACTTCTTCAGAGCCCAATTACTTGTTGAAATGGATTTCTCACCCCCCTATGCCACTGTAGCTCCTTTGCATTGAAATTCTATTACCCAAGGCATAGGCAGACGATCTTCTTCAATGGATTTCATGGGCAGAGCCATGTGGGCATGCTCCAAGGACACAAAAGTGAATTTATTGTAGTATGGGTGATGGTTTTCCTTGTTAACTATCCTATCCCATGTCCATGGTTGCTACGGTGATTGGTAAAAGCTATATATGCATGTGTTAGAGATGTATCTTGGGTTGGTTAGCCGTTCTTATGGGATATTACACAGGTTGGATAGTTTGTTGTCACAGACCTTGTAACGCATTTATAAGAATCAGTCGGATCTGATGCATTGTGCTCCAAGCTAAGCCTTTGATGTCTTCGATAGTGGTTCACCAATGAGTGTAGATGGTTATTTTGTGTCTACCTCTCTGTAACAAATTGTCTCTCTTTTGTAATGGCTATTTAGCCTTTACGATCAATACAAACACTAATATTTTGCCTCTCTTATGCTTTTCCTCTGTGTTTACTTGAAATATGTAGCTTATTCTATAGATAAAACAGTCCCTCCTGTAGTTATAATTTTCTAATTCGAGCCTCTGTTAAAGCTGTAAGTTTGTGTGAGTCTCTGTCAATATTTGAGATCATTATTGTGTTATGTCAGTCCTAGCTAACACTCTAAATCTGGGGCATCACCTCTTTTAATTTCAGTTTCTCCTTCTTTCCCTTTTCCCTGGTGATCAGTAGCATAGGTTTAGTTAATTGCTTTGAACCTTAAGTTCAGAAAGAGGAAACAACCTTCTCTAGAGGTCTGATCTCATCTACAAGGTCCCACACCTTGAGATCAGTCCCATTGTGTCATTGGAATGCTTGAACGAGCTTCAAGCAGGGTGCAATTCTAGGTGATAACAGGTACCAACAAGCCTATTGCTTTAGAAATAGAGGCAGCATATGAAATAATCTGGATTGCATGTGGTGCCCCCACCTCTTCAATGGCTTAACAAAGTTGGTTCTAAAGGAACTCTGCATTTTTCTCGACTTGAAGAATCTATTACCTTCAATAAATAAGGGCCTTTGATGTATGTTACTATGATATTGAGAAGTGGAAGGTTTCTAGTATTTGTCCATCTATCCATCACAATGTTGCCTCCATCTATAAATCACTCTTTTCATTGATGCAGTTTGTTGCTCTAGTCATATTTTTTCTTTATAAATTAGAATTGTGTGAGGCTTCTCATAACCCAGTGGTTTGTAACATGTCGATCCATTGCTAATAGCTTGGACCATCTCCTTATAGTAATGCGAGAGAGCCACATTAAATGGTAGTCCATTTGAATTGGGCCCTTGGGTCCTAAATTTCCCACCAAATTTTTTTTTTTAATTTTAGTTTAATTTTATTTTTATTTTTAGTATTTAAAAATACTTTTATTTAGTACTAGTGTCTAAAAATACCTTTTATTTTAATTATAATAATATTATTAAGTTTCCCTTAAAATTAAAAATTATTGGGCCCAATTTAAATAATATTATTAATTATTTTAATTCGAAAAAGAGGACATGACAAGAGTAGTGGTAGAAGCTAGAGATATTCAGACGTTCATTTGCAACCACCACCTCACTTGCTCTCTTCAAGACTTTTCCTACAATGGAACTCCTCAAACCTATGGAGACTAGATATGCCAATTACTTCATTTTCTTAAAGAGGATGCTTGAGGTGTATGAGGCTCTATAGTTGATGATGGTTATTCCAAAGTGGAGTAGATGGATTGATGTAAGCACTACTGAGGGAAAAGTTGTGAAACAAAATATTTTTTATGATGGTTGATGATCCACTGTGAGGTAAGAGAACTCTGATTTTATTATTAAATTATTAACTTGTTAATGTTAGTAACTTGATGATCTTATTTATATTTTTTTATTAGCATTCACTCCGTCATTTGAGTTTTATAATCTTATTCTTTTTTGAAATTTTTGTTTGCAAATATGTTTACTCCTCATCTCACCTATTGTAGATGTCATTAGCTTTGCTGATACAAACTCTCCTAGTTTTGGAGATATTTATGAGATGTTTGACAACATGCTTGGGCAAATGAAGCAAGCAATTCATAATAGGGATCCTAATTTGAGATTATATGAAAAGCATATCAGGCCCATTGTGATGCGGCGGTGGAACATTATGAACACCCACTTCATATGGCAGCCTTCACTTTAAATCCCAAATGGTATCCACAAAGGGCTAGGAGAGTGCCTCCTAATGATGATGACGTGAAAGAAGGGTTAATGAAGGCACTTTGAAAGATGTAGTTAGTTGAGGAGGCAACTTTACTTCAAACATAGTTGCTTGCCTTTGTTTATCTTCACGGTCCAACATTTAGAAAACCAAAGATGAGGACAAATAGAGCTACATTAGCTGAATCTAACCTTATTAGATGGTGGACATGGCATGGCAAGGATACATCAAAGTTCAGCATGCTTCCCATTCACCTCCTTTCACAAGTTGTCAATTCCTTTGTTGCAAAAAGTTATTGGTCCGTGTAATGTCCCCATTTTTGAGTTCTCTTGCAGTTCAGTCAGAGTTGACTTTCAGGGTTGGTGACAGCATAATTATAGGAGTATTTCGATGTCACCAGGGTGTTCGGGTGATCCAGTGGAGCTGGTTGACACTTTCTGGAAAGATTTCGGACAACTTGTCCGTACTTACTATTTATAGTAAGTGTTTGCATGTCGGCAGTCTTTCTGGGTTTGTTCTCTTTGGTCTTCGGAGAACACTGCTATTTTTAGTGTCAGTTTGGAGCTGTTTTGGTGACTTGGCAATCAGCTGTTGGCTCTCCCAGATGTTGCATTGAGGTCAGAGTTATCAGATGGTTTGTGGATCCAATTGGCACCCTCTGTGTTGGCTCAGTTGCTTATGGCCATTACTATTTTTAGTAAGTTCGGGTTTGGTGTCGGATCGGGATTTTCAAAGTGGGGTTGGATTCGTCTTGTCGAGACCTTTCTGGCAAGCTATAGATCATTGAATTCCGAGTTCATTTGGGCCTCCGTTTTAAAATCCATAAATGAATATTATTATTTAATATTGGACTTTGGATTTATTGGTTAAGTGATGAAGAAATGAAATATTTAAAAGTCACTAAAGTCATTTTATGGAGCGCTCACCTTGGGAAATATTAAAAGTAAAATTAAAAGAATATTTCCCTCAAAAAGTGAAACACCCCTCTTGGAGAGTTATAAAAGAGAAAAAAGTGCTCTCATTTGGATATGCTTGATTATTATTTTCTTCTCTCTTTGAGATTTCCCCTGCTAAGGTTTTGGAGTTTGGCTCTAGGGTTTGAAGATTTGAACCAAAGGCTCTTGGAGACGAAAACCTCCCTGAGTAGCAGCATTCTACAGGTGTGCAATACCACCCAAAGGTGCTTTTGAGGTGAATACACTCAGTGTTCACGAATGTGCTTCATTGGAGTTTGATTTTCGAGGGTTTGAGGAACAACTTGCTACATCATTTGCAGATTTATATTGAACAATGAATATCCATAGAGATGGAGCGATTATTAGCAGCTGAAATATAGATTGTTGCAGCCATGTCTTGATCCATGATGGCTGTACTTCCTTATGCAAGTCGTACTTCCTCTTGGCAGTTGTTTGGAGTGATATATTTGCATAAAACTCTCTCTAATTTGGTCGCTTAGGGTTTGCAGAAGAAAACAAAGGTAATAGAGGGTTTTTTGAAGATGTTGCAGCAGAGTGGTGACTGATTTTCTCTTCTAGCCATGGCCGTACAAATCCAGGCTTGACGTTGGGGGTTTTGGGATTCACTTCTCTTTGCGAGCAGCTTCTATTCTGCATTGTATGAGGCGTCTAGAGCCTTATTTATTGTTGTTATCATTTGTATGCACAATACTTTCAATATATTGAAAATTTGGAGTGATTCTAGCTACACCCATTGCTGGTCCGGCTATGACCCCGACATGAAGTTGTAAAACATGATATGGGTATGTTCTTATAATTCATATTTTGGCTAAACACCATCTGGGTCATTGTTACTTTGTTGATATATGTTGTACTTTTTTCTGGGTTTTCCATATATGCTCTATATTGTATGCTCCGGCAACACATCTGCAGGAAAATTGAAAACCCCTTCTGCATTCTTCTCTCTAGTCTAAAAGAACACCTCTAAAATTAAAATAACACATAAAAAGATTTTTTAAAAAAAAAAACAGGTACGACACATTACAATGGTATTAAAGCTAAAGATCTTGTCATCCTGTGAGGTCAGACTCAGACATGCAGATGAAAATATGGGACATATAGCTTAGACTTGCATGTGAGCGATCAGCACTTGCATGAGTGTTCAGAGTCATGGACAGGTTCAGTGAAGAAGAATTACAAAGGAAACTATACAATGCCGATAAGAAACTTGAACACCTACCTCAGTCAAAAAGGGTTCTACGCAGCATTTTGGAGGAAATAGAATTGTGTCTTTACAAGGTTGAACACCCACCTTCTAAGTTGATGCAACTTGCTATGGCTCCTGCTGTGCATTCTTTGGTTAAGCCAATGCTTATGAGACATCATAGTAAAAGGGTAAAGCTTTTAGTCACCAACTGTCTTAGTGAGATCACAAGGATTACAGCTCCTAAGGAACCTTATGAAGATAACATTTTGAGAGAGGTTCTACAGCTAATTGTTGAGAGCTTTCATGGGTTTCTTTATGACGAAGGCCCTACCTTTGGTAGGAAGGTGAAGATGTTAGAAGTGATGGCAAAAGTCAGATCTTGTTATCTTTTGATTGATTTAGAATGTGATGATCTTATTCTTCAATTGTTTCAAAATTTCATAGCATCAATCTGTGAGGATCATGGACATGTTTTTTCCTACATGAGAACCATTATGGTCGAAATCATTGATGGATATGTTACTATTCCCCAACCGCTTATATCCATGTTGATGACTATTTTGAGGCAAGAACAGGACGTCTCTACAGCTGCTTATGAGTTGGTTGAAAGAGTGTCCAAACAATGTGAGGGAAGGTTGAAGCCTTTCTTGGATATTGGGGAAACTAATGCAGCTACTAAGGGTGAAGATGTGTGCAATAAAAGTGACAAAACTGCAGCCTTAGATACACATTTTGAGCTTCCCACTGAAGCTAATAACACAAATGCAAATGTTGGGATAATTGAGAGCATTAATATGCCTTCAGGTGATGGGCATATTGAAAACAGATGTGAAGAAGCCTTCAAATCAGCTGATAATGATGACTCTACTTATATTTTCAGTAATGATGATATAGGCGGTGTTCTTGATTTTGAAAACAAATCTGATTTCACATTGCATGTAGCTGATCCTGAGCAGAGACCTTGTGGCCTTGTTGATTTAGATTCACAGTTCACTGTTGAGGATGATAAGGAAGAGGTACAGGTGATTTGGGACAGCCTTGGAGTCATTGATGATAGGTATGAAGGTTCTGATATTAGTATTCGTCATAACAACAATTCATTTCCTTTGCATGAAGATGATTGCAAGAATAAATCTGTGGTGATTGTTCATAACCCATTACTTGAGATGGGTGTTGATATGACATGACAATCCACCTTTCGAGTTGGATGATAGAGTTGTTTTCGGTTGTAGCATTGCACTTGGGAAAAATAACCAGGTGTGGGATCCGGGAGAAAATTCAGAACTTGAGACAGAGCGTGGCACTCAGCTTGGTTTTGATGCAGGTTTACTTTATGGGGAGTTTGGTTATCCTCCTGGAGATGACCGGATGTGAAATGTGCAAATGACAATGATGTATGTGGGGAGTTCCCTAATGTTGACACTCAATATTTGAGTATTAAAATGAATTATTTGATGCGGATTCAAGGCTCAGCAAGTCTGATTTTGCAAATCAGACCTTAGAAGATGTGAACAAATCAGAAAATTTACTTGTTAATGACGGGTCCCAGGGTAGCTCTTTGGATGAACATGCATCTAGATTAGAGGCAGCAGTGTGCAATGATTATGTCCAATCAGTCGCTTCTATTATGTCATTGGAGCCATCCTATGAAGTACATAACAGCAGTACCTTTGTCGAGGAAGTGTGCAGAGCTAATAGCATACATGATGCTTACCACTCGGTGAGTGATGATGATTCAGCCTCTTACCATAGTGTAGAGTACAAATTAGAAAATTTGTGTGAAGACAATTTGTCAAAGGGGTCTAATCATTTGGCAGGGCAATTGAAGGTGAACGAAGGCATGGTTGCTTTAGCCTTAGAACACTTTGATGTTGCACAGCAGTTGGTGACACACTGTTGTTGGACTCCAGGTATATATGAGCACCTTGATAGTGGACTTTCCCTTGCTAAGTTTTAGGGACTTAGAGATGCAGTTGGGATCATGAAGAATAACTACCTACAGCTGTTATCTAATAGAGATCATCTTCTCAGGATCGACGGTATTTATCATGATGCTCTAAGGGGAAAGGAAGAGGAGGCTGATGAGCTCACCTATGAGCTTGAGTTTACCACAGACTCTTTGAAGAGCACTCAAACAGCCCTTCAAGAGTCAAAGCTACGAATAGATGAGCTTACTGTGGAGTTGAGCTTGGCGCAGTCTTCATCACCTACAGATACAATTCAGATATCTATGGCAGCGTGTGGTGATGAGCATACATCCATGGATAGTGGTAATGAGTATGTGGAGGATGTGGCTACACCCATTTCATTTATTGGTGCAGGTGGCACATATGGGATAATTGTTTTGGATGAGTGTAGCAGGGAACAATATGTTGCACCAAGGGTTCTTGAAGTTAGTCCCATTTCAGGTGATGCAGAGAAGATGATTGATGGCTCTTGTGGTGTAGTAGTGGGTTTTCCAGTGAGTTGTGTGATAGATCATCACGCTGCTCCGTCTTTTTCACAGGAGATATGCAGGGCATCATTCAGTGGGGAGATCGACTCTTATGTTGATTTGTTTCCCTCTCTTGGAAGCAAATCAGAGTCTACATCCCATGCAACTGATAGTGATCGACGGCTTACTAGACCACAGGGTTGGAGAGATCAACTGAAGGTTACAGGAGAGAAGGTTGATTCAACCTTATCTCGTTTAGATTGCAGTCGTAAGAATGTTGAGAACCTTCTTTGGACAACAGAGTTAGAGGAGAGACGGTATGGGGTCTCGGTTGGTACTCACATTCATGATTTGCAGTTCATCAGGAGTGCTTTGGAGCAGATAAAATCAGAATATCTCCAATTGTTTCATGATAGGGAGTATGCTATTGGGTACGCAGAGAGGGTTGCCAGAGTATCTACCCCATTAGTTATTTAGGATCAGAGACATGAGCCATCATCTGATTCGAGTGATGAGAGTGATTAGGAATGTGTTCCCCCTGACTATGACGGTCAACCATTGACACAGGCAGTTTGACTGCATAGTGAGGAGTGCTCATCATTTCTCCTTTAGTCCACACACGGATGACCTGATGATGAGTAAGTGTGGATTGGCTCGGGATTTACACCAGCCATTGTGGGATGAAGAGTTGTCATCTACAGAAGATGGAACTAGGGATTGCAGGTGGTTGACTCAGATACATTCAGAGGATTACTTGCAGGGTCAAATCAGATTACCATCATGATGATATGTGCCAGACAGAGTTTGCAACTTCTTTGTCTCGAAAATTTCCATTGCAGACATGGCTTCAGAGAGGTTGCAGTGTCAGTAGGCATGATGGCATGTTTAGTTTTTATAGCAGTGATGGAGGAGAGTTATATCGTTCCCTCGATTTGAGAGTAGTTTCATATCTTCTAGCACCTATGTTAGATAGTCAGCACATCCATAGCAGTTTGGCAGAGGATGGAAGGGGATGTCGTGGTTCAGACACTTTGAGATTTAATTACCTCTTCATGATTGATGGATGTGAGGTTCTAATGTGTTGGGATCCAGGTGGTGACAGGTTTGGCATGACAGTTCAGTTGGACTCTGAGGTGTTGCTTCACCACTCTTTGCATGGTGAAGGATTTATCAGAGTAGCGCAGTGTCAGCGTGGTGGTTCTATGCTGAGAATAACTTGGGACCCTAGGATCATTTTTGGTTTTAGTTTGGTTTAGGCTGTTGTTTGGAGGCTGTATTGGCATTGCTTGAGGACAAGCAATCCTTGGGAAGGGTGGACTGTAATGTCCCCATTTTCGAGTTCTCTTACAGTTCAGTTAGAGTTGACTTTCAGGGTTGGCGACAGCATAATCAAAGGAGTATTTCAGTGTCACCAGGGTGTTCGGGTGATCCAGTGGAGCTGGTTGACACTTTCCAGAGAGATTTCAGACAACTTGTCCATACTTACTATTTATAGTAAGTGCTTGCATGTCGGCAATCTTCCTGGGTTTTTCTGGGTTTGTTCTCTTTGGTCTTCGAAGAACACTGCTATTTTTAGTAAGTGTCAGTTTGGCGCTGTTTTGGTGACTTGGTAGTTAGCTGTTGGCTCTCCCAGATGTTGCATTGAGCTCAGAGTTATCAGATGGTTTGTGGATCCAGTTGGCACCCTCTGTGTTGGCTTAGTTGCTTATGGTCGTTATTATTTTTAGTAAGTTCGGGTTCGGTGTCGGATCAGGATTTTCAGAGTAGGGTTGGATTCGTCTCGTTGAAACCTTTATGGCGAGCTATAGATCACTAAATTCTAAGTTCATTTGGGCCTCCGTTTAAAAGTCCGTAAATTAATATTATTATTTAATATTGGACTTTGGGTTTATTGGTTAAGTGATGAAGAAATGAAATATTTAAAAGTCACTTAAGTCATTTTATGGAGCGCTCACCTTGGGAAATATTAAAAGTAAAATTAAAAGAATATTTCCCTCAAAAAGTGAAACATCCCTCTTGGAGAGTTATAAAAGAGGGAAAAGTGCTCTCATTTGGATATGCTTGATTATTATTTTCTTCTCTCTTTGAGATTTCCCTTGCTAGGGTTTTGGAGCTTGGCTCTAGGGTTTGAGGATTCGAACCAAAGGCTCTTGGAGACGAAAACCTCCCTGAGTAGCAACATTCTACAGGTGTGCAATACAACCCAAAGGTGCTTTCGAGGTGAATACACTCAGTGTTCACGAATGTGCTTCATTGGAGTTTGATTTTCGAGGGTTTGAGGAACAACTTGCTACATCATTTGCAGATTTGTATTGAACAGCGAATATCCATAGAGATGGAGCGATTATTAGCAACTGAAATAAAGATTGTTGCAGCCATGTCTTGATCCATGCTGGCCATACTTCCTTATGCAGGTCGTACTTCCTCTTGGCAGCTGTTTGGAGTGATATATTTGCATAAAACTCTCTCTAACTTGGTCGCTTAGGGTTTGCAAAAGAAAACAAAGGTAATAGAGGGTTTTTTGAAGATGTTATAGCAGAGTGGTGACTGATTTTCTCTTCCAACCATGGCTGTACACATCCAGGCTTGACGTTGGGGGTTTTGGGATTCATTTCTCTTTGTGAGCAGCTTCTATTCTGCATTGTATGAGGCGTCTAGAGCCTTATTTATTGATGTTATCATTTGTATGCACAATACTTTCAATATATTGGAGATTTGGAGTGATTCTAGCCACACCCATTGCTGGTCCGTCTATGACCCCGACATGATGTTGTAAAACATGATATGGGTATGTTCTTATAATTCATATTTTGGCTAAACACCATCTAGGTCATTGTTATTTTGTTGATATATGTTGTACTTTTTCTGGGTTTTCCATATATGCTCTATATTGTATGCTCCGGCAACACATCTGCAGGAAAACTGAAAACCCGTTCTGATTCTTCTCTCCAGTCTGAAAGAACACCTCTAAAATTAAAATAACACATAAAAAGATCTTTTAAAAAATACAAATAGGTACGGCACATTACAGTCCGCATACAACTTCATCCACTCTATCAAGAGGAAGAAACTTACCTCTCAATGAGTAGAGAGGCCAATAGCAATGCATAGTACCTTGAGACTTCAGGAATGAAAAACCCCTAAGTATCAATAAACTCCAGCTTTACGATGAGATGTTGATCCTGAGGACACCACGGATTGATGAGGAGGCACAAGACTTCAAAAATGGCAAACCTCTAAGTATCAACAGGCTCCAGCTTTATAATGGGATGTTGATCTTGAGGATGCCACAAATTGATGAGGAGGCACAAGACGGATTGGTGGGTGTTTCATTGGATGAGGCAGCCCTTGATATTGGCAATGAATCGGATTCAAAGTCAGATTTTAATTTAGGCAAGGATGAGGCAGAGGCATAGTTGTAGTAGATCTTAGATTGTCTACATTTTGTCATTTTGTACTTGTAGCCTTTTCGCCTTTTCATTTTGTTGTATTATGTATACGCACATTGGTAATGAAAACTCAAATTGAAATGATTAGACATTGAAAGTTTGTTAATTTGTATGTGGACTCATGTGAATTCTCAATTCAGCTCTAATGTTTCATAATATGGTTCTCTAACGTATATGATGAATGCCTTATTTATGAATAATTGAAATGTCCTATATTTTCAAACTTCCCCTATTTTTTTAATTGTCGTCGCCTAAAAAAAGGCCTCCCTTCCCATGTCATACCAGAAACACATCCCCCTGTTTCTAGTTATCCATCTCCCAGAAACTCGGTGTAACATCGGTGTTCACCCTTGTCTAGCCCTAAAATGGCTTCCCACAAAGTTTACATGTGATGGTGGTTGTTCCAGCAAACCTTTTGGCCCCTGAAACACGATCACAATACTTCCACAGTATTAACAAACCTGCTTTCTTACCTCCCCACCCAAACGCTCTGCCCCATATTAAAAAATAAAAATAAAAACACTATAAAAAACGTATTAACTAAAATTTAAATTTACTACTTTGATTAGAATTAAATAGATAATAATCTTGGGGAAGAATCTCCTCTGTAAGGCCAAGCTCATTCGAAATGAGAGTTCACTAACATATAGAAAGGCATAATATATGCCAAGGGGGACTCCAACAAAGAGATTGTGATTTCTACACGACTGAATATTGACAAAGTCAATAAAGTGGATGAAGCCATTCGTGAGGGTATATTTCATCAAAAGTTGCGGTGGACTTCGGGGTTAGTTTACCTCAAGGGTTGTCGAGATGCCCCTGCTCCTCCAAGAGGGTTAGCAACACGACTAGAAGGGGTGGTAACAAAACATCGATAGTTGTCATAGTTTTGATAGTTATAAGTAACTCATACGAATGGAGTAACTCATATGAGTTTTGTGTTTGATAAACTCATAAGACATTACGTCTGAAGTAACTCATACAAATGGACGTGATGGAAATAAATGGAGAGGGCAACAAACCAGGTTTAACCAAGCAAAGAGGAAATATTTGTGCAAATAACATTTAGCAAATAGAAACATGCCATTTCTCTTGTAAATGGAACATGAAAAATCTGTACAGGTAACTAAAACTCCAGGTACCAAATATAGCCTCGTTTATGGAAATGTGTGGTAGTAGAGATAGGAAGCGCATAAGCTGTGCACTTGTTTTATATCAAGTCGTGCATGTATTCACAGAACCCTTCATGCTTAAGTACACTGAAAGCCTTAGAAAATTTAGAGGATATTGTTTTGAAGAAAAATGGATCACCGAATGAACCAAACATTAACAATGCTTACCTTTTCATCTGACCTAACAAGGACAGTAGAATCGGCTCCCAACTCCCTTGCTGTAGATAAGCGTTTCTCATCAATATCTGTCAGTACAACTCTAATAGCACCAAAGGCACGGGCAACAAGCATAGTCGTCAAACCAATGGGACCAGCTCCCAATATCAAAACACGTGTACCAGCTTGAATACTAGCACGGCGACAAGCATGCACACCCACACTGAGAGGCTCACACATAGCACCCTCTTCTAGAGACACATTGTCTGGTAATTTGTGGCACAAATATGCAGGATGCACCACCTACAAAACATTGCATGGATATTTTCATCATTAAAACAAACTTTTAGAAAATAGCATCTATCAACTAGAATGATGTAAAATTTTGAGCTATCAAAAACCCAGGAACCTTGGCTACCAGAAATGAGAAACATGATGAAAAACAAGGCTGAATGAAGTTGTGCATAAGAAATGGATTTTAGTACACATGCATATATCTCACATTCTCTGATTTTTAGAAGTAATATACATGAACATTGTATGGCCATATGAAATCAACAGATGTAATTCAGGACCATATTTTCTTGAAAGTAAGAAAGTATGTGCCTAATGTCACAAATAGTCATAAGCGTCTTCAGTGATCAACATCATATGAAATTGTAAAAAGGTTAAAAAATCATTTATCATCAGCTATGATCATGGGTACATAAACAAAACTATATGTCTTATGTGCCTAAGGTCACAAATAGTCATAAGCATCTTCAGTGATCAACATCATATGAAATTGTAAAAAGGTTAAAAAATCATTTATAATCAGCTGTGATCATGGGTACATAAACAAAACTAAATGTCTTAAGACAATTCAGAAAACAAATCACATAAGTTTAATTGGGCCCAACTGTACTCGAGGTGGAAGGTGTTGCAGTGCTTCTAAATGATATGACCACTTCAATTTATAACAGTTTGGACAAAACCGAAAAATGACTACTGAAAGTCATAATATTACAAAAAGAATTAACATGGAAGTAGGTTTTCAAGGAAAATGAGCACCAAACTGTATATTGAATTGTTGTGTTTGAGAAAATTAAGCCTTCTCGTGATAAGGAACTCTATATATGGATTTTGGTCAATCTTCCAACGATAGTGAAATTTAAAACATTTCTTTTAAGAGTGAAAATTTCACTTTTTAAAGAAAGTCTAGCATTTGAAGGACAAAGATTCGCTCTATGTTTTTTCTGCATAGAGAAAAATGTATGTGGGAGAAAAACAAAAACAATCCGGTTTACAGTCCGACTTTTTCTAGAAAACAATAATCTAATGCCTTAAACAGTTTGCATCTGTCGCAATTCCCACCCTTAAATATAAACCTAACAATTCAATATACAATCCAATATAAAACAACAATTATATACTTAAGACATATTTAGAGGTTTTCAATAGTTAGCTTGGGAAGAGTGGTTTCATTGGTATGGATAGTTCGTAAATGGATTATGCAAATTTAAAAATCTTAGACCTTAAAGAATTAATGGCAGTAGCCAATACCTATTTGTGAATATCCATTAATGACTCTCTGTTATAAGCTTCAAAAAATAAAATATTAAATAATGCCCTTTCTCTTGAGGAGAATGATCTCAACCTTTTCTTTCTTTCTAATCCCTGCACTCTTGAATGTTCTCGAGGCCTAAATCATGGGAAATAATACGTGTAATTTGAGGAACGGGATAGCATTAGTTAGTAAGTGATTAATCACCTTGCGATGTGTTAATATTCAAAAGATCTCTAAGTCAATATCTGCTATCGAACAGGGGTGTGAATTCTGTCTAGAGTTCTACAATTCTGTGACAAGGGTGATATAATCTTCCTATACTCCTATCCATCATATGAGCAAGAGAAATTATGGAATAACATTTGCTTACAGAAGTGACATTCACTTTTATCTTTAGCTAACTCACTTATAGATATCTTTTGGTTATGACCTACATTTATAATTACATGCTAGAACATATCTAAAAGATTGACTAGCTCCGTTTAGTCCTTGTGGAAAAGTAGATGCATTAACCACATCATACATATGCTATTTTTAATTTATATCTTGTAGGATAATTATGCAGAACTGTTAATTGCATTCTTTGCCTAATTTAACACTCAAGTTGAGTTAATAGTAACTATTATTTTATTAACTCATTCTCATAAAAAGAAAGCATATTCATTCTATAATTAAGGTATGAACTCTTTATTATAGCTTCTCATTAAGTAGATACGATGGTTCAAATTTTTTCAAAGTTTATCTCTAACTTGAAAATCCTTGCATGAATTACATATTGTAATGTGGAGATTGTATATCTATGTCCTTTTCTCTTATGTTTTGGATCTACAATGACTTGATTGCTTTTAATGTATCGATTAGTATATAAGATGGCCTATTTTACATTAAAGTTGACAAATAATATCATCCATTCTTGAATCATATTATTAATCATCCCCAAAAATTCATTACTTTAATGTTATGTACAAAAATAAAAATACCTAGATGAAGTTGGATTGAAAGCCATAAAATGATACATTATTTTTGTGTAGATGCAGTGGCTTAGAACTTATTATGTTTGTTAGACTCATAAACTTTTAAAAGCATTTGCATTTTCTAAAAGCTATGTCCTTTTGGCTTGAGATAAGGTGAAATCTATGGCATGAAAAGAATCAATCTTGCATTGTTGAGTTGTTTGTAGCTTCGATCAGATAACATATTGATCGAATGATATATTACCAAAGCATAAACACCTTCAGCATTCTAAACGGTGATTAGTAATTGTTAATATTGATGAAACCGATTACAATATAAACAGTGACAAAGTCACACTTGTGATAGACGTAACTCCTTGAGGAGTCACGTCTATCACAGATGTGATTCCTACCTCACATATTTATATCAATGTCTTTGCTCTGCAATACATGGATTGACACAAAAATCGGAAGTGTATGAGAAGTGGAAATTGCATCTGAAATACAAAAGAAAGTAATAAGTTAAGTCTGCAATATAAATATCCATGACAGAAATTATAAGTTCGATTTGAATTTACATGGTATTAGAGCCAGGTTTATAGTTTCTGTGTGCCTATGATTTAAAATTATAGGAAGGATGTTTGAAGGATATAGTTAGACCTTGCTCCCTCGCTCCACCGAAGTTCATACTCGGGACATCTGGCTTCGAAGCCGTTGAAAGTCATTCTGTATGCATTGTAAATGTGATGACAGAGGCCGCGCCACTTTGGATTGAACCGCGAAAGTTCCCTCAACTGATGATGTAATTGTTACTGGCTATTATTTATGAGGAAACTTGATGTGAAAGCTTGCTAGGGTTTAGCAAATCGAAATGAATAAAGGCATGAGGCTTGTGAGAATTTGTTAAGAAGTGACATGAAAAGAAAAGTCGTGGGTACGCCTGTTGTTCACCTGTGCTGTCTATATGCATGCTTCGATGATTATCAACAGTAAGAAGAAAGCACATAATATTGTATTCTCCTCTAGTGTTCTGCATTGCCAGTGTTCCACACATATTGTGCAAGAATTTCGTTGCTCTCCAGCATCAATCTACGAAGTAACTACTCCTTTCCAGCCTCGCCATCTGTGAGATTGAAAACGGTTATGTTGGTGGTATTTACCAAATACAAGAGCCCACTCGCATCAAATTTTAAGTGTACTTCCTGATTGAATACAACATTAGCCCAGTAAGCGCCTGGAGACTCGCCCACTCGCTCCACAGGATAAAGCACCAAATTGGCGTCTTCTTGCAAGGCGAGCACGAATCGGCCTGATGAGAAGTTCGTAGTTGAAGCCTTGGAATACATGGTAGATTTCCACTTGAGGTCTTGACCGGGCAAGAAGGGTATATTTGTGGGATACAGTGAATGGCGTGGAGGCTCTGAAATTGTTTTGTCAAATGGAATGGGGAGAAATAAAACCAGACGATTTCACTCTGTCGTCAGTTTTAAGTGCATGTTTTAGCATAGCAGCGCTATGGCATGGCAGGCACATTCACTGTAATGTAGTCAAGACTGGCTTTGCGTTTGATGTTTTTATTAGCAATACTCTTCTAGACATGTACGTTAAACGTGGAAGTATAGAGGATGAACGGCAAGTGTTTGTCAAGATGCCTGAAAGAAATGTAGTCTCGTGGACTGCCATGCTCAGAGGGTATGTATAGAGCTGGTAAGGCATAAAAGCCTTGAAGATATTTAAGACATGCAATTGGAAGACATTAATCCTAGTTCGGTTATTCTCTTGAATGTAATTGTGGCTCGTGCAAATCTAGGAAATCTGCCACATGGGAGGTGTGTCCATAGTTATGTACTTAGACGTGGATTTCAGGCAGATAAATCTATGGGGAATTCTCTCTTGTCAATATGTATGCCAAATGTGGAAGCATAATCGATGCACGCATGTGTTTCAGAAAATACCAAAGAAAAATATAGTATCATGGAATGCAATGATTACAGGGTATGCCCAACATGGGTTTGGGAAAGATGCAGTCCAATTGTCTGAAGAAATGCTGCTAATAAGAATGAGGCCAAATAGAGTCACTTTTCTCAGCGTACTCTATGTATGCAGCCATGCTGGCCTTGTTGACGAAGGATGGCTATATCTTGAATCCATGCTGGCCTTGTTGACGAAGGATGGCTATATCTTGAATCCATGCGCCAAGATTATTGCATTATACCAGGACCTGAACACTATGCCTGTATGGTTGATCTTTTAGTAGGGTAGCACATCTAGATGATGCACAAGACTTCATTAACAAAATGTCATTTGAGCCCGATGTGATAATCTGGGGTGCATTACTTGGTGCTTGCAGAATGCGTGGAAATATAAAGCTTGGGGAATGAGCAGCCAAAAGATACTGGAATTAGAACTGCATCATACTGAAGTTTTTTGTTCTTCTTTCAAACATTTATGATGCAATAGGCCGGTGAGCCGATGTTGAAAGGGCGAGAACAATTATGAATGATAAAGGGATAAAGAAGAAACCAGGTTGTAGTTGGATTGAGGTCAAGAACTTGCAACATGGATTTCTTGTGGGGGACAAATCACATCCACAAACCGAAGAGATCTATGCAGCTTTGGCCAGGTTGGAAGTGCAAATGAAGGCTGTAGGATATGCACCAGACACCGATGTTGTGCTGCATGATCTATTTCTCACTGGAAAAGAGAACCTCATTGTCAAATGAAAGAGTTAACCTCTGAATTTTAGATAAAGGACCTTGGCCTCATGCATTACTTCCTGGGATTGGAAGTATGGCAAAGACCTAATCAAATTAAGTTAATTCAAGGCAAGGATCTTGCAAAGGGTTGTGAAGTCTATGACTCACAACTAAGAGGGAGTCTAACAAACCAATAGAGGCAACCTTGGACGAGGAGGTCAAGAGGTTGATGCTAGTACTTGGAGCTTCAGAGGGAGTCACATCATCTTGAAGATTCCTTGTCAATGCATTTTTCTCTGAGATGGAGAAATTTGAGGTGAAAGCCCTTATTAATGCATTTTTCTCTGAGACGGAGAAATTTGAGGTGAAAGCCCTTATTAATGCATTTTTCTCTGAGACGGAGAAATTTGAGGTGAAAGCCCTTATTAATGCATTTTTCTCTGAGACGGAGAAATTTGAAGTGAAAGCCCTTATTAATGCATTTTTCTCTGAGACGGAGAAATTTGAGGTGAAAGCCCTTGTCCATCTCTCAGACGGAGATGTGGTTCTTTTCACCCTCTAGGAGTAGCCATGGTGGACGTCATGTTGAGTGACTCCATGACGATGTATTTTTCCACTAATGGGAGTAGCCATTATGGACATCATGTTGAGAGACTCTGTGATGATTCTCTTGTAATTGTGTTTATCCACCCTCTGGGAGTAGCCATGGTGGACGTCATGTTGAGAGAATCCATGACAAGGCATGATACCCTTGAGTAGGACTCAAGGAAGACTTTGATCTGGACTTAAACAAGCCCCTAGAGCCTGGTATGAAAGAATTGACAGTTACCTCTTGAGATTAGGCTTCTCAAAGAATGATGCAGATCCAAATCTCTACTTCAAACAAAGCAAAGGTGATATGTTAATATTGATATTATATGTTGATGATCAATTGATTACAGGAGAAGATCACCTTATTGATCAGTGTAAGAAAGATCTAGCTTCAGAATTCAACATGAAGGACTTAGGTCTATTACACTACTTCCTTGGACTGGAAGTATAGCATAAATCAGACTGTATTATTCTAAACCAACGGAAGTACACGATATATTAAAAGGGTTTGGTATGATGGAATGTAGACCTATGTCTTCCCCCATGGAAACAAATCCTCATAAATTGAAAGAAGCAGCAGCAGATTCTCAGTGGGCAGATCCCACTCTGTATAGACAGATAATTGGATCCTTGATGTATTTGGTCAATACCAGACCTGATATCTGCTATGCTATAAATGCCTTAAGTCAATTTATGTGTAAGCCCAAGGAGATACATCTTGTGGCTGTGAAGCATATAATGAGACACCTTCAAGGTATTCTAAATTATGGCTTAAAATATGAAAAGGTTGACTTAGATCTACATGGATTCACAGATTCAGATTGGGTTGGAAGAGTACTGGACCGGAAGAGCACCTCCGGATGTTGTTTCAGTTTAGGGTCAGCAATAATATCGTAGATCAACAGAAAACAGTCTTCAGTTGCTCAGAGCTCTACTGAAGCTGAATATATTGCAGCTTCTATGGCTGCTAGAGAGGCAGTATGGCTTAGAAAACTGCTTGTGGGATTATTTGGTAAACCTCTGAAACCAACTATCATCAACTGCGACAATCAAAGTTGTATTAAGCTATCCGTGAATCCAGTATTCCATGATAGATCTAAACATATTGAGATTCCTCATCACTATGTGCGTGATATGGTGGAAAGGAATGTGATTCAGTTGGAGTATATCAGTACAAGAGATCAAACTACAGATATTCGTAACAAACCACTCCTCAAGGTGAAAGTTGAAAAACTTCAGGAAAAATCTTGGTATGATTGAAATTGATTTGTACTAATATACTAAAGATGTTTAATGTGTAAACATCTTGTGTCATATGTGTGACTCTATGACATTATGGGCCTACCCATTCTGTGTTTATTTCTAAAAGGTGACGATCTTTTGGATAATCTACACTTGAACCTAACATTATAAGGTGACGATCTTATAATGTTTATTAGACTGATATCATGTGACTTGATATTTGTATGAATCATGGAGTTATCATGATTAAGTTATGGTAGACATTATGTGACTTAATGTCAGTGCACATACCATAACTAGGATATATAAGGAGAATGTAATGTTCTCGAGTATAGTATATCCTTTAGTATCACGAGGTAGGTGATGCTACGTAACACGAGATAGGTGATACTATATATCATGAGTTATGTGATATTAATTACTTTGAGTAATTCATTACAGATCAGATAATTGATATTCACAGAGATTATTGTGATATTGTTATCTTCCCGAGCTAAGAGGGAGTGTTGAGTTGTTTGTAGCTTCGATCAAATAACATATTGATCGAATGATATATTACGAAAGCATAAACACCTTCAGCATTCTAAACGGTGATTAGTAACTGTTAATATTGATGAAACCGATTACAATATAAACAGTGACAAAGTCACACTTGTGATAGACGTGACTCCTTGAGGAGTCACGTCTATCACAAATGTGATTCCTACCTCACATATTTATATCAATGTCTTTGCTCTGCAATACACGGATTGACACAAAAATCGGAAGTGTATGAGAAGTGGAAATTGCATCTGAAATACAAAAGAAAGTAATAAGTTAAGTCTGCAATATAAATATCCATGACAGAAATTATAAGTTCGATTTGAATTTACATGCATTATTGACAAATTTAAATTAGAAAATGGAAAATGACAATATATTTGGAGAAACATTATTACACTCTTATTCTTATTATTAATTGTTTACAACATATACAATGAGAACAAATATTATTAGAAATGGCATAAATGACTGAATGTGACTAATTTTTCTTTCTGATGAGGATCCAAATTAAAAGTCATAGAGTGAACCCACACAAAATACTTCCACTTGTTCTTACAATTCAAAATCAACATAATTTCAATATGATATACAAAATGTTGAAGAAGACACAAGCAATTGAACTATTTGACAATGTGTCTCAAAGAGATGTGATCTCCTAAGGCATTAGAAACTTTTGAGCAAATGCAAGGGGCAGGTGCAAAACCAAATTCCACAATCTTTGCCAATATCCTACTACCCTATACTAAAATGGAGCTTTAGAACAAGGTATAGACACCCATGAAAGCATAATGGAAAGTGGATTTTTGTTAGATGTAGTTGCAAATGCCCTAATATATATGTGTTTGAAGTGTGGGAGAATACAAAAGGCAAGTGAACTGTTTGATAAATGCTTGAAAAAAGTGTGGGCTCTGTTGGGCCCCAAAATAGCTACAACCCAAAATTTTAAAACATTCCTAAATCACCTAGGCCAGGGATTTTCGTCAGGGTGATAGGAAGAGGTTTATCAACAAGTTGAGGGGGACTTTGGCCAACTAACAGGAGTGGGTAGATTCCTTTGCACTTTGAGTTTAACTTAGATTCTGGAGGGATACTCCAAGGGGTATACCTAAGCAGGTATTAACTTCAAAACCAGATGAACAACTAAAAATCAAAAGATAACCAAACCCAAATCGTTCTCTAGGCCCCAAAAAACTATCACTGGACCCAGAACAATTGGTTATCACTAAGAACCCCTATATAGCTGATGAAAGGCACTCCCATTAACAATGGAAAATGCAAGTATGCTTGTTTGGTCTGCAAAGAATTGATATTTTAATGACCCATTTACAACGTTTCCTGTTTACAAAATAGAACCACAACAACACATACAATACTAACTACTTATTCCACACATAATGAGTTTGTTTTAGCTTTTAAAGAGGTGTGGTGATCAAACATCTCAGATCAGTGTCTATTATGATGGGTTATAGAGTCCACGGTTCAACAGAGGGAAAAAGACAACACAGAAATGAAACACGCACTTTTTGGATATTTAGATGCAAGAAAAACAGCGACCAATGAAGAATATACTTAGTAATCCTTAGTCAGAATACAGTCATTCATCTATAACCACAGAAAAGATCATCACATAGCATGTAATGTTTTAAGAATTTGTCATATTCATCTAATCAACTGTTATAGTCATACCATGAAGTGTAGCAAGAGGAAACCCTAGCTGAAAATTTAGATTTCCTTGAACAATTACATAAGGAGAAGTTCATACAATGATCACTGAAATCAATATGTGAACCTTTCAAAACCTGTGTCTTATCCGCTGGAGAACTGGAACTTTTTTGCTCTTTGAAACCCTAGAGAGCTCTACACTTGGTTGCCTGAAAATGTCAAAAGACCAACCCTTGAAAAGAGTTCAGATCTTGCCTTTATAGCCTTCACATACACATATGAGAATGAACTAGGCGCCAAAATCCTCAACCACCCCATCAACTGCATTAAAAACATTAAATTCGGCCACCCATTTTGCATTAATGGCATCCCCGGAAGTAGTTGGCGTGTTCCTAGGCGGTTGGAGGTGTTTGGAAGGCCCGGAAGCCAACCTCTGAAAAATCGGACTTTCGGACTTCGGACTTTCTACTTTCCACCTTCCAAAAGGAAGAAGGAAGGAAAGAGAAACTCCCACCTTCCGATGCCCGCAACACTTAGCATAATATTGGCCCCGTCGGACTTCGGCCTTCAGGCCTTAATCATTTTGCCTTTCACAAGGAAGAAGAGAAAAGAACTAACTCCCGCCTTCCAAACCTGCCACGTGTCCTCTTTCCACTGTTCCGCAAGACAACCGTGGGTCCCCCCAAAAAGGCTCCGCGGAATGGCAGAAAGCCTTAAAACAAATACTTGTTGAGGGTCGGCTGTCGGGCCTTCCTCCTTTCGCCTTCCAAAAGGAAGGAAGAAAAGCCAACCTCCGAACTCCGCCGAACACTTCATACTTAGAGTATTTTTCATGTAGACCTGTCGGACTTTGGGACTTCTCCCTAACACTTGCCATGAAGAAAACCGAAGGCCAAAGCCCGAAGTCCGACCTCCGAAATACTTAGAAGAATTTGCAATGAATAACACTTAGAAAGATTTTAGAATCTAATTTCGGAGCCGGTAGATAAGGCAAGACAGAGGGCATGAACTCCGAACGTCGAAATACTGACAGAGGTGAAAATACAAGGAAACACTTTGGACTTGGTCATTTTTTGGGTTTCCTACCTTGCATTTTCAAAAGGCAAATACATGAAAACCTATGGAAGATATCTCTAATCGGTTATAAACTATAGGTTCAACAATGGAGGATTTAGATGGAATACAAATGGATTTTGGGGCAAAATGGGGCATTTTGGGGACTGATTTTTTAGGTCCCAACAGGCTCATAGAATGCCATCATTGTAGGATATGCATAGAATGGTGTTCTTGATGAGGCTTTAAGGCTTCTCAAAGCCCCAAAGAAATGTGGTGTCATGGAAAGTGATGATTGTTGTATGCACACAAAATGGTTTAGTTGAAAAGGCCTTGGAAACTTTTAAGCAAATCCAATCAGGAGGTATAAAGCTAGTCTCCATACAAGATGTCTCAAAGAGATGTGATCACATGGGCTGGAATAATTGTGAGATATGCATAAGATGGTTTTAACATAGTTGTAAAAATCGCTAAAAACTCGCAAAAATCGCGAGTAATCGCACGTCCTTCTGGCCTGCGAGTTTTTCTTGCAAAAACTCGGCCAGAGTTTTTTGTATTACTCGCTGTGATTTTTGCTGGAAAAAATCGCCTAGATCACTAAAAACTCACTTGCACCCTCTGAAAACTCGCAAACACGACGGAAAATAAAAAGGTTAAGTTAAAAAGAAAAAGCGACACAAACTTATCATTTGTTTTTTTAGCTCGGAGCTCCCACGAAACCCTAGCGCGACGGCGACCCACGAGTCACGAAGAGGAGTGAGAAAGAGTCAAGACAAGTCATTAAAAAGGAGTCTAGTAGGTCCTCTGAGCATGGACGCGAGTGGCGAAACCCTTATAGTTATCACAAATTACAATCGATTGTTGTTTTTATTTTATTTTTTTGTAAATTAAAAAATTTCCTAAGCTTTGCATAAAATTTCCTAAACAATCGAGATTCGAAACCCTTGTGAGTTGTGAGTCACTGAATCATGACAGTCGACTTTGCTTGTCAAGCAATTTTTTTATGACAGTTATCTATTCATCTATGAATCATTATCAAACAGAGTTTGTCCAAAATCTCTCCTTTCATATGATAGTCTTTTAAAATTTTGATTGTTTTTTACAGCAAAAAATTAAAATGTCAAAATACAGCAATTTTAATTTTTTACAACTATGGTTTGTTCAAAATCTCTCCTTTCATATAAAAATTTAAAATTTTTAATCATAGATGATGATATATAGTCTTACCTTGAAAAATCATATATGTCAACAGGCATATGACATAAAAATCATTTATCATCATAATCCTATATAAATTGACAGTTTGTCCAAAATCTCTCGTTTCATATGATACAGTCTTTTTTAAAATTCCGATTGTTTTTTACAGCAAAAATGTCAAACTACAGCTATACAACAGTGACCACTCAACTGTCAAATTTAAGCCCTCTCTCAAAGGACTCATAACAACATAAAAAAAGGAAAATTATTTTTATTCCAGAATACAATATTCTGAGCTAAACATATTAAAAAATTATGCATTATTAAATGTTCAATAAATTTGCCGAGTTTTTGCCGAGTCTCGAGTTTTTGCCGAGTCCCAAGTTTTTCAACTATGGATTTTAATGAAAAGGCCTTGAAAACTTTTAAGAAGATGCAAATGGTAGGTGTAAGGCCTAACTCCACAACCTTTGCCAGCATCCTCCCAACCTGTGCCAAAATGGGGGCTTTAGCATGAGGTATCAACATCCATCAAAACATAATTGAAAGTGGATTTTTGTCATATGTTGTAGTTGCACACACTTTGATAGACATTTATGCAAAATGTGGAAGCATACACTAGGCATGTGAATTGTTTGATAAGTTGTCTCAACGAAATGTGATCTCATAGAACACTATGATCATAGGATATGCCCAAACCAGATTTTGCAAGGATGCTTTCAAGCTCCTTGAACTAATGAAGCACTCTAAAGCCCAACCTAACTATGTAAGTTTTACTAGCATGCAACAGAAGAGATTTGGTGGATGCGGGTTGTGAATACTTTAATGCTGTGTGCAAAAATAAAAAATACCTAGATGTAGTTGGATTGAAGGCCATAAAATGATACATGTTTTTTGTTTAGATGTAGTGGTTTAGAACTTATGGTGTTTGTTAAACTTATAAACTTCAAAAAGAATTTGCATCTTCTAAAACTCTATTATTTTGGCTTGACAAAAGATGAAATCTATGATATGAAACAATGAATTTTACAACATAGAAACATTTAAAATAGAAAATAAAAAATGAAATAATATATTTGGAGAATATTATTACACTCTTATACTTATTATTAATTGTTAACAAAATATACAATGATAACCAATATTATTAGAAATGTCAAAAGTGATAAATGTGGCTAATTTTTCTTTCTAATTAGAACCCAAATTTAAAATCATGGAGTGAACCACACAAAATATTTCCACTTAGTTCGTACCAATAAAAAATCAACATAATTTTAATATGAAATTTTAATTCAGACTAAGTAGCACTACCCTCCAACATATTCAACGCTAAAAAGAAGTACCAACTTCCAACCTAAAAACAATACTTGGTGAAATATAGGCTTTAGTATAAGTACAACCTAACAACAAAGATATCATCCATCTACAAGATCTTTGTTAAGAACAATAATGGAAGTTACAAGTAATGTTTTCATAAGGATTCTTATTTTTTTCCATCACATTGAAAATGCAACCATTTTATCCAAACAAAAGATGGGTGATATAACTTCAATAGGATATTGAACTCTTTGACAAAGATTAGCTTGAGCATGGACAAACAATAAAACTATGTTTTGTTGGTATGAATTGACTTAAAAATATAATTATAAATTTATCCAAGTTCTTGTGGTTCATATTTATTGTGACACTCTTGAATATCTTTGAAAATAATCATCAATATTAATAAAATATTTAATACCTTCAAAGTTGCTTCCTTCTTATAAACTCATCCGAAATCTCTTAAATTATCATGTTGTGAAAGTCTCAAGACACCATAAACAATGTTAGGAAAAGCACCCACAAATCCTTTATCAATTACATCAAATTAAACATAATTATTAAGTATTGTGTGCATTTCCACATTAATCATTTGAAGGGATTATTGTAGTGATCAAATCTATAGAAATTTCAGTAGCATTCCAATATGTAAACAAACATTAGAAAAGAATGAATGAGAGAGCTAGAAGAGAAATCAACTCCAAGAAAGAGAATAACATAGATATACCCTACAAACTCTCTTTCAGGAAAAAACCAGCCTCCAAAGCATTGAACCAATTATTATTTAGCAACAATAAACTTGTTACAATACAATATCAAGATCTTGCCTCCATGGAGATCAACATCCTCTTCCTTCGGTAGAAAACTAATAGCACAATCCTACAAAAACTCCTCTCATGTCTCCATCTCAAGCCCTCAATATATGCTCATGGAGGCCCAAAATACCACCATAAAACATTACCATGGGCCCAAACATAGTCCCAAAATACCATGGTAAAAATCCATACACCCCACACTCCATCATTTATCATTTACCTTATTTAGAAAGATGCTTATGACGTGTCATAACATACGTCATAAGTGGGTCAAAATTCTTAGTCCACTTTCTAACCTCCCTCTCAATCATGCTCTTATGCGTCATAACCACTATCTTTGTCATAGATCCTCTTACACATCATTCATTACAAAATATTCTTTTACAAATATATTTACACACGTAAATGCTAATAATTACACATGGCATAATGGGTAGATGTCCCATTTCATGAGGACAAATAAAATAATAAATAATTAAATAAAATTTCAACATTAAGACTTGCAAGGTGTATGACACATCTAATCCCAAATATTTAGGTGCTATCAAATTGTTGATAGGCACAAATATTTACAACTCTATTAGCTAAGCAATAATATAATAGCTCAAAAAAAATAAATGTGGACTGCTTGACCAAAAAGACTATAAATATCTATGTCTACGGCCATTTGATAGCACCTTTAGGTGCTTTTACTATTTTTATTCACTTAAAAGTTCCTTTATTTTGCTTTAAAGTTGTTTTATTTACTATATATTTAAAAAAAATGGTGTCTTTACTTTATTTTACTTTACAGCGATTTTATTAGCCGAGAGGCATTCTACACTCACAGCAAGGGTTGAAAGATTCAGAATTCCCATAAACAATTAAGATTCAGATTCCATGTAAACAAAATTCATAAAATGTGTAAATAAATAAATTCGTGGAAGCCAAATGGATAAAAAAATAGAAAAACTTGGGCAGTTATGGAGTGAAATTTTTATCACGTTAAATAAAAAATAAATAAATTCGTGGAAGCCAAATTGATAGAAAAATAGAAAAATTTGGGCAGTTATGGAATGAAATCTTTATATCTTTATTACGTTTGAAGAATATGAAAAGTCTTGCAGCATAGTCTCTTTAAATTAACTCATGTGAGCATATCAAATATTCTAACTGCAAATAATTGATAAATGCCAACAAATTGGAAGATATCTCTTGCGTAATGTAGATATATTTTTTTAAATATAAATATACTAGTTTACTAATATTTAAAAACTTTGGTGTCTTTTAATAGAACTATTTATATATTGCATATTTTATTTACTTTAGAGTTAAGTCTTTATATTTAAAAATTAAATGTCCACTCTAAATAGTTTTTCTTTCAGTCATGAGATGTTTGTTTCTCCCCCATGGGACTATAGGTTATGCCTTTCAACATAAAAAATAAATGTTGGTTCTAAATAGTTTTTATTTTATTTTTTAATATTTAAAAACTTTGGTGTCTTTTAATAGAACTATTTATATATTACACATTTTATTTACTTTAGAGTTAAGTCTTTATATTTAAAAATTAAATGTCCGCTCTAAATAGTTTTTCTTTCAGTCATGAGATGTTTGTTTCTCCCCCATGGGACTATAGGTTATGCCTTTCAACATAAAAAATAAATGTTGGTTCTAAATAGTTTTTATTTTATTTATTAATATTTAAAAACTTTGGTGTCTTTTAATAGAACTATTTATATATTACATATTTTATTTACTTTAGAGTTAAGTCTTTATATTTAAAAATTAAATGTCCGCTCTAAATAGTTTTTCTTTCAGTCATTAGATGTTTGTTTCTCCCCCATGGGACTATACGTTATGCCTTTCAACATAAAAAATAAATGTTGGTTTTAAATAGTTTTTATTTTATTTACTAATATTTAAAAACTTTGGTGTCTTTTAATAGAACTATTTATATATTACATATTTTATTTACTTTAGAGTTAAGTCTTTATATTTAAAAATTAAATGTCTGCTCTAAATAGTTTTTCTTTCAGTCATGAGATGTTTGTTTCTCCCCCATGAGACTATAGGTTATGCCTTTCAACATAAAAAATAAATGTTGGTTCTAAATAGTTTTTCTTTCACTATTTCTTTCACAATAACAATGTCAGATACTTCTCCTGTTGCTACTATAGGTTACACCTCTAGACATAATTATTAACAATGATATTAAATGTCTAATATAAGAGAGCTATATAATTTATTAACTACATTATTAAATGTCTGATTTATCTCCAAGCTGAGTATACAGGAGTGTATGCGTATATACTAAAGGTTGGGGGTCATGAAGGTTAGTGTGAGGCGTCAGATTATGTTACTAGAACCAGCACGATCTTCTACCTCTTAGTCTTTCCAGTTTTAAAATTCATTTGCATGTATTTCAAACCCAAAGAACTGTAAACTCACGCCTGACATGACGACTACTTTTAAGTATAGCCAAATGATCTTTGTTTAAATTGTCCCTACTGCAGTCTGGACTCTGCAATGCAGCAGCAGGAGAAATTCGATACTTCCACTACTGCATTCTATACTCGAACTCCACGTCTACACGTATGAACCTGCTTTTCTTTCCTCCCAATTGTGCGTGCTAGGGGTCATGCTCCTATTAACATTGCTATATTGTACCTTTGTCATGTACAAATGTGAGAAATCTTGGTATATATGCAAGTCTAATTTAAAAGGCAACTGTGCAGCTAGGGTCCAAAGAGCCAATGATATGGGAAGCAAGGAACACAGTTAAAGTGGGATTTAAATTATCTAATGATTTGAGCAAGTAATATATCTTTTTGAACTCCTTAGGGCATACACCAAAGACGTTTCTGCTGAAGCCAAACAGAGGGAGCCAGCCATCCACAATTCCACAACGCCAGCTAGATTCAAAATGCTAAAAGATTTCATGTTTGACGGTTTTTAATGTCCTAATCATACATTTTTGCGGCCTTCATATGAATTTTCAAAAAGAACCTCCTCTGATATATGGAATTTCATGACTTTTGTCATATGCAGACCCTTATCCAGCAATGAAACTAAAAATATGAAACTCCAGACCCTTGTTTTGGGTTCCCCCTTATAACGAAAAATTCCAACCACGAAGTCAACTTCACTTGAGTAAAAATGCCTGTGATAATTTAGTAAAAAGCCAATTATTTAACCTAAGATTAACATCTATAATCTAATCTATGTTTCTGAGGTTTAAAATTACTTGATGTGACTTGAATGAAATAAAATTCAAAGCTCGCCAAAGGAGAAAAAACCTAAGGAAGTAGTGTTTCGTGTTCATATTTTCAATGTTTCCCATTGTCTCATTAAGATAACTAGAAACTTCTTGTTCAAACACTAATTGTTCCACGGCATGCTCAACATGTTGCAATCATAAATTATGCCCTAAAAATGGGCAAAGATAGATTTTGATAAACATGTGTTAGTAATATAAGACATTTTCAAGACAATAATTGGCTATCTTGGCATCCGAGCATTCGACAACTGGATTTTTGCGTTATCACAAACAAGTAGATAACTAATAGAGAACGCCTTTCCATTGAAATAACTATTCATAAACAAGTCCTCAGTCATTCCTGTGATGAATGACTCTAATAAAAGGAATTGATGCAAAATATGTTTTAGGATAAAATTCACTACCTGTTGTGCAAGAGCTCCATGAACGGGAGGTGATCCAAAAAATTTCATTCCTCGGCATAGATTATTACTTCCTTGCTTGCAAAGTGAACAAATGTTACAAGGTATCCCAGGCTCCAATGCAACACGATCACCAATTACTAAATTCTTAACAAGTTTACCAGTTTCTATCACAATACCAGCACTTTCATGGCCAAGCACCATAGGCTCTTTCAATGCAATGCGGGAGTTTCTCATATGCTGTTCACATAGATCAAAGCACTGACATCATTTTTCTTAAATATGAGAAGAATTTGCAAGACATCATTACTGGAAACATTTTTCTGATTGCTGAAATAAATTAATTAAGATAACTAACTGATGCACAATTGGTAAAATAGGGACATGTGCTCAAAAAAATGACAGAAAAGAGCTCCAATGTTGTATACATTTCTCAAGGAAATCATTTCCACAGCTTGCATAAGCATTAAGCGAAATAAAAATTAATTTGTATCTAATAAAGAAAACATAAGTTTGAAAAAACCATCACTATTTTCCTGTTCGAATTTGGAGATGTCACATTTCTTAAGAAAGAAGTCCATAAAAAATGGAAAGAAAAAGATATCTGTATCCACGTATTTGTGTTAGGACAATTGCATGTTTTATAAGAATTCACAACTTGAGAAGATTAGAACTGGATAAGCTAGGTAGCAAAAAGTTGTACGGCACAACCAGAGCTTTCCTAATCTCAACAGGATTTCTTATAAAAAGGTGTTCCTCCGATGGTTTATCTGGCAGCGGAGCAATGTAGGAATCCTTTGAATTTTCTCTCTCTCTCTTGTATATGATACTGCTCGTAGTTTTTAAAACTCATGACTCAACTCATGACTCGGCAACACTCAGCAGACTCAATTTTGGCTCGGACTCAGTGACTCAGCAAATTTAAAAATACTTAAATTCATTAATAAACATAAATTTCATGTAAAATATAGTAACAAAACATGATCTGTAGAATGTTTTTGATTAGGTAAATGCTTTTGGCTGGAGCTAAGAACCGGAGGGAACAAGCCCTTTACAAGAGAACACAAGACAAACAACTACCAAGTGACAACAAGGATCACCAAGAATCTAAAGCAAAGACCAGCAGCAGCACCCCACACAAGGGGTGAACAAAGCACAGGGTGAAACTGCCACTAAAGAACAGGACCACCACTCAAGGTGGTTTGAATCCAAAATACATTAAAGAACTTTGTTTAGTTCTAGAATCCCAATAATTATTAGGATTCTCACCAAAGATCTTAGTAGGAGACAACACTTCACGATTTTCCTTGTTGCTAGGTGATCTTTGAGGAAGGTCATGAACCACTTCTGAACCCAAAACTTTGCTCATTTCTGCTGAAGGGGCAGCACTGAAAGTCTTAGTGTTGGACTTGTTCTGAAGAGGACAATCAACCCCACCAATCTCCTGCATGGGAAGGCCAACCTCTTTCTGGGGGGGGGGGGGGGAGAAGGTTCCTGCTGATCCTTAGAATGTTTATCCTGGCGTACGACAGTTGACGCACATCACAACGGATCCCTCATACTCTATCTGTTGTACCCAATTAACAAACTTTGAAGATAAAGAGATCGAGGATGGGAGCTGCTTGTCAACCGCAATGTTGACACAAAATCTAGCAAAGAGGAAAGGCTTCCTGGATCTAGTCACCTCGTCAATCTCAATGAGTTCCCCCAAAGTGCCAGCAATGGCTATCCATACCTCCACATCCCAATACTCTAACGGTAAGCTAGGGAGGCGAACCCACACCGAGACTTTTTCTATACCAACTTTGTTGAGATCTAGACCTGGTTCCCATTTCTTGAGGAATAGGCACGATTTGCCGAGAAACCAAGGACCACCCACCAGAGTTTGCGAACAGTCCTCGTGAAGAGAGAAAGAGACGAGGAAAAAACTATTTGTCATAATAGAGATTTCCAATGACCCTTGAATCCTCCATTTGCTCCTGGCCCAATGTTTGAAGTTGTCCACATTTGGCCTAGCCCCTAAAAATTTCCCCACCAAAGCATTCTCTAGTTTGGAAGCCATTCTGTCAACGAGAGAATCAAGAATTTTAATCAAACTGTCCTGTTCAACAATCATGGGGATTGAAGAAGGGTCAGAACTCGGGCCCAAAGAACCTTTAACCCTTTTAGCCCAGGACGTGGACATCAAGGAGGGGGGAACCCCCCTGTCACATTACCCTGAGCTTGCGGAGAGACAACCAAAAGGGCAGTGCTCAAGAATCCCTCGCCATGTGATGAGGAAGAAGACAGGGCCACATCAAGAGTTGAGTGCTAGTGCAGTCGTGACCAAGGAACCTTATCAGGCAACCCAATCACGCAACTCAACAACACAACAGAAACATAAATCCATAAACAAATCTGAAACTATTTTATTAAAATTCACAACACCAGCAATTACAAAACTTATTGGCCTTCTAGGCCTTAGCCTCAGGCTTTACAATGCAATACCCAACCGATTATGTGCTTATAGCACCAAATTGCCTCCCAATGAATACAAAGATCACCCCAATCTACTATCATTCCACCTCTGTTCCGCAAGAAATAACCACAGCCTTCTGTGCTGAGTGGAACCCTTAATCCACAACAATCTCACCTCTGTTCCTTCCCCCCACTCCCCGAGGAATTCCCCTCCTGAGGAATTTGCCCAAACAAGAATGACAATTGCCTTTTTATTCTTCTTGAGTGGAAGTTGAAACAGTTATGGAACCGAACGAACAAGTATTCAAACAGTCTTCAACGTTTCAGATTAAGGATAATATTGTTTGACGAATAAAATAAAACACCCCTTAATAAAGTCCCATACATCAACAATGTGGAGCCTTTTTAAACTTTACATCTCATTGTAACAACCATTGGAAAATAAACTTTAAAGCTATTGACAAAAATATGTCTTCCACGAACCAAGAAAGTCTTTATCGGCAATATGGAACTTCCACAAACTTTGGAGTCCTTCCCCACAATCCTCTTTATCGGCGAAAATAGTCTTTTCGTAAACTAAATGCTTGCCGGTACAATGCCTTTAGCCATCAAGCCCCTTTATCGGAAAAGTTTAACTTTCACAAACTTTACAAAAGCTTCAGTTATACTCTTGTTGGCATATCGGCAAATTTCAGAAACCACAAACTAGTTTGCAAACTATAAAGTTTGCCGATACCAAGTAAGCCACCATCTCCTTTTATTGGCAAAGTTTCTAATCATCAAACTAATGCTTTCCTTCTATTGGCAAAACTTACCCTTTCTGAACCTTCTATCGGCTATCGGCAATTTTTGACAACCGTGAACTAGTTGAAACTTAACATTTCCTTTCTATCGACAATTCTTGAAAACTACAATTACTTAACTTTTCCATCGGCCAACTTCGAAACCAACCTTGCAAGCTTTTGTCGGGGAAGTAGATTGTCAGCGAACTTAAGAGTTCGCAAACTGGCGATTTTGCCGACATTGAAAGTTGTCGGTAAAATATGAAGTTTTGAAACTTCAAAGTTTGTTGATATCAAAGAAGACTTGAGATTCCTTTTTGAAGAAGAAATGCAATCACAAAACACCAAAGCTTGTTAGTGATTGTCCAAATCAACAAACCACAGAGACTTTGGGTCCAACCCTTAAAGCTTTATTGGCAAAATGAGGCATTGGCAAACTATCGAGTCGGCGAACTGAGTAGTTTGCAAACTAGAGAAATTGCTGACTGGCTATAACTTAGCTAAAGTTCAACCAAATTTCACCAAATTGGAACTAGAGATACCCAATTGGCTCTTCTACATGATGATGTTCTTAACTTGGCCGAATTTAACATGAATTTGCCTCCTGAAGCAAAAGACCAAAACCAACACAAAAGAAGACAAGGCACAACAAAAATTGAACTGAAACAGAAACTGAAATATTTTTTTTGGGTGATGTTGATTGCTTGTGGACCTAAATGCTCCTGCATCAAGTGCCCATTACTATTCACGGCTAAGTCAACTCCACCACTCATTGAAGGCAAACCAGCCAAGGGAACCACCGCCATATCCCTATGGTCCCCTTCCCCAGCAGACGAAAGCTCCACACAAGCCGTAGCATCAGGAATCTCCATGCACTATTCAAGCTTGCACACAAGGCTTTGAGGGAGGAGGAAGCCCTTCCTAAGACCCTAACTAAAGGCGCATTTAAGGAGGATACCTCCCGGAGTCACCAGATCTGAACCCTTTAAGACCCTGGCGGCAAAACCTGCGCTCCTGCAAGCTTCCAACCAGAGGTTCAGCAACTTAATGTCCTCGTTGTCAAAATGGCCAACCCAGTCATCCTCGTCCTCATCGCTTCCCAAATCTTCATTGTCATCATCTTCGTCCTCACCTTCCTCTGTTTCTTGCTCACTCCTACCCAACACCCGTTCGAACCCGTTGTTCCTGCTGTTCCTACTCATCGCAATAAGAGTTTGTGGATGTTGATTGGGAAACCCTCTGTTGTTCCCGATGTCTATGATGAGTTTGTAGAATGTTGAAGTGTTTTCTATTAGTTTTGAATAAAAAGGAGTACAATATCACATTAACATGCAAATATAACAACCAATAATATGAAATGAATCCCTTATTGATTGAGAAACATCATCAAAAATTATAATTCCATGCAAGATCAACAATTTATAATTTTCTCTTCCCCATATACATCCTAGTGATGGTTGGGGTCCTACTCCCAATCAGTTGCGGCTCCACCCTCGAACAAGAAGGTAATGACTCACTGGGATCACCATCATCTTCAACAATGATGTCATCCAATCCAATACCTCTTGCTTATGCTTTTGTTTCACGCTCCTCTACTTGCCTCTCAAAATAAGCAATTTGGTCCTCTATAAACATGGGGTTCTTACCCTAGACAAGCAATTCGCTATATGGATCAATGTCATCCAAGTCAATCACCTCGTGATCATCTACAAAGGCAAAGGTTGTATTCTATGAAGACAAGGCTCTTGGGATGCTTTTGTGTCAACTTGTGGTGCTTCTTCAAGTGAGTGGCATTATATAAGCTCCAATTGTACTCTGTAAATGTCCCCATTTTCCGAGCGATCACCTAATGGAATTGGTTAGCCTATCCTATTCTTGTAGGCTAAGTCGGAGGGCTAAGGGAATGACCTAATTGATTAAATATCATATTTAGTTAATTTTATTAGGGCAAGTGATGATAAGAGATGGCTTTGTATATTTTTGTGAGCTTATTGGCGAAGTCAAAATAAATAAAATAATTTGCCCTAGAGATGAGTGACCAAGGAGAGAGAAAAAGGAATGAAAGGAAGAAGACAAAAGATGGAAATGCCTTTGGATATCTTGAGGAAAAATAAAATAAATTAAAATAATTTCCCTTTGAGGTGGACGACCTAAGTGAAAGGTCAAACATGAAATATTGAATGTCTAGGTGGTTTGCTCCTCTTGGAGGAAGGAAAGAAAAATAAGAAAAATAAAATACCTTGTCTAAGTCAGCCAAGATGGAGGAAGGAAAACAAAAAAAATATTTTATTTGTGTTCGTGGTCGCCTAGCATGAGGTCGGCCCTATGGAAGGAGAAAAGAAGGAAATAAAATGAAGTAAAGCTTCTAAGAGGTAGTCAGCCAGTTTTGAGGAGGAAAAGAATTGGATATAAATACAAGGTCACTTGGAGGCATTTCATCATCCATTCATGTCATAATTTCTTCTTGAGTTTTTACTCTTTGGCAGGAACTTTTGTTGGCCTTCATTCCAAGGACGAAAACCCTTGTGAATGTGGTGAATTGGACGAAACCCTAGCTCATCTTGTGGAGGACTCATGATGGAGTTCTAATTGCACTTCATTGGAGATATTTGGAGGTTTGGAGCATTCTTGCATATTCAAATTTGAAGATCAGCTTTGGAGCAACATTGTTGTGGCATTTTGTGAGCATATTGCATTAAGGTTTTGCCCTAATTTGGAGCACCACTTTAGAGCAGACTTGAGCGCCCATCTTTGGAGGGCGATTTTGCATGTTTTGGAGCACAAACTGTAGGCGCTTGCCAAGTAAGGATTCACCCAGCTAGGGTTGGATATTAGACATCTATTTTGCATATTCTCGGTATGTATAAAACTAGTTCTAGCTCTGATTTATAGAGCAGAAATCTAGGCATATGTTTGGCATGTTTGAGCCCAAGAATTCATTGTAAAATCAGTCCAGAATATTCAGATTTGTAACAGCAGAAGTTTCCTACAGAAAATCAGATTTGTATGTTGCATTTGGATGCCCTATCTTGTGTTTTTCATGGTGGATTTCATGTTTGATATGAATATCAATTGGTAGCATCATTTGGCATGTTTATTTGTCATGTTTGGACACTTGTATGTTCGCTGTGATAATTTGTTTGAAATCAGAAAATAAAAATCAGAAATCAGAATTAGGGTTTGAGCAGAAATATAAATCAGAATTTTAGGGCAGATCCCATTGGGGATATTACATACTCACAGCCAAAAACACTACAAGGTTGGGACAAAATTCAAAGGGCTAGTTTTTGAAGATTTGGGATTTTTGTAGACCAATCTTCTCACCAAGCAATTGCAAAGAAGACATTCACAAGTTTGTAAACAAGCAATAATTGCACACATTAAATATTTGAAATGAAAGCTGAGATTTTTTGTTACTTGGTGCTTGGGTCGTTCTCCCTCCAATAGTTAATGGCAAAGAGAAGAGCCTCCCCTATACATGATTGTGTCTTTGCAACTCTCCTATAATCAGGTCCTTGACCTCTTCCTTAGGTGTCTGTAATGTCCCCCATTTAGTCCAGTCATTTGAGCAGAGGAGATTAGCCTATTACATGACTCCCGTAGGCTAATGACCATGGTTAGGGAGCCAATTTGGCGACTTACTATTTATAGTAATCAAGAACAGGGGCACTTTCTATTTATAGCAGGCCAGTCGTGGATAGTCATGGCACAAGAATTCATGTTTTTGACTTCCCCAAGGTATTAATCGGTTAAGTATAAGTTAAATTAAAGATTTAACTTATATTTTATTTATGGGGTATTGTGACTTATGTTATAAAGTAACTTTATAACATAATATTAAGTTATAACTTAAAAAGTGGTCCCCCTAGGAGATGGGTGCCCATGGGAGATATAAGGGGATAAATAATATAATGAAATAAATAAAATAAAGTCCTCATTCTTGGGCGTTGGGGAAAAGGGAAAGATATAAGCAAAAAGTGACTTCATTTTGGCATTCGTGCTTGACTATTGATTTGGCTCTCTCTGTGAGATTTACTTGTGCATTCTTGAGCTTGGAGCTTGAGGGTTTGATTTGGCTTTGCTGGGACGAAAACCCCTACATTAGTCTTGTTGTGATGTAATCACACATCGCCCCATTGCGAATGGGGACCCCCTCTTTTTTTGCTTTCTCGCTTCGTTTTGCTTTATAGTTTAGTTTTGCTTTGAGCTTGTAGGGTTTGGGTAGTGTTGTTTTGCCCATGTCTCGACAGTTTCTTGCCAAGAGGTCTATATGCCTTCATCCTGATGCATATCACTGAGACCCTGAAAATGACTAAGTCTGATATCCTAAAAATCCTGAAAAAATGACTAAGTCTGAAATTTGGTGGATCCTCAGAAATCTAGAATCTGCATGCTAAATCCTATGGATCCAGGACCTATCTCAAACATCCTAGAAGTATATTGATAAATATTTAAAGTATAAGATATCTGACTTATACTTAAACATATTTTCAATATACTTCCATTCAAGAAATCTGAAATTTGACTAAGGCAAGAAATTCCTCACTCCATGTTTAAACCCGCCTCACCTAGGCGGCCTTGGCATGAACTCATGGATTTGATGTCCTACACATGCATTTATCCAGACACCACCCTCAAATCCGCCCAAGGGAAAATTGTCAAATTTACAAGGTTTTGAGGACAGAGATGATCAAATTCAAAGAAATTTTGTAAGTCTGAGTGATTCTAAGGCTTCACACGACACTATCCAAGCACTCCTTCCTAGCCCGCCCAGCATGGGCGGCCTCACAAGGTCCTCTTGGACATTGTCTTCACCTCCAGGAGAGTCAGTGCAGACGACACCCACAAATCCGCCCAAGCAAAAATGGTTAAGTTTTCAAGGTTTTCTTGCACAAGTCACTAGGATATGATGAAATTCCAATGAAAGTTTGCAAATTAGATAGAATCAAGGGCATTTCAAGCAAAGTTCCATGGGTCACCTCCAAACCTGCCCTTCCTAGGCGGCCTCAAGGTGCATTCAAGGACTGTGTCTTGTTCCAGGTGACACTCTCCAGACAAAACTCTTAAACCCGCCCTAGGAATAAATTGCCAAGTTTGTAGTGTTTTGGGCTCCAAGTACTTAGAAGATGATGAAACTACAAGGAGAGTCCATTTGGAAGAGTTTGGGTGTATTTTAAAGGAGAATCCATGCATCACCTCCCAACCCGCCCAACCTGGGCGGCCTCGTAAGGGAGTGATGGACAATGTCTTCACCAGGAGGATCTCTCCAGACACTGCCCTCAAAACCGCCCTAGAAGAAAAATGGTTAAGTATTGAGGTTTTCATGCACAAAGCACTGAGATATGATGATTAGTAAGCAAGGTTTATGAGTTTGAGTGAAGTCAAGGTTCATTCCAAGTGTCACTCCTCAACCCGCCTTGCCTAGGCGGCTTTGGCATGAAGTCATGGATGATGTCTTTATCTCCACCAAGTGACACTCTCCATACAACACTCTCAGGACTGCTCAAGGATGTAGGTGGCATAATTTGCAAGTTTACTTGATGAGAATGACGAAGATGACACCAAGCATTACTTATAATCCTCCCAACAAGGATGAATCAATTGGAAAGAATGATAAAAGATCACTAAGCCTGATGTCCTGAAATCCTGAAAATTGGCTAAGTCTGAAATCTGGTGGATCCTCCAAAATCTAGAATTTGCATGTTAAATCCTATGGATCCAGGACCTATCTCAAACATCCTAGAAGTATATTGATAAATATTTAAAGTATAAGAAACTCAATATCTGACTTATACTTAAACATATTTTCAATATACTTCCATCCAGGACATTTCTGATATGGCGACAAGACTTGCATTCCAAGCACACCTTCTAAACCTGCCCTACCTAGGCGGCCTTGGCATGGGGTCTTGGATTCAAGGTTGTGATCATGCACTTTCTCCATACACTGCCTCCAAATCCGCCTTAGGGAGAGAATTTTCAAAGTTTAGAAGAGATTTTGAGTGAGTTCAAGACAAAATCCAAGGGTGGTATCCCAACCCACCCAGCTTGGGCGGCCTCAAGGTGCATTCATGGACTTTGCCTTGTTTCAGGAGACTTTGTCTAGACAGTACTTCCAAACCCGCCCTAGGAGAGATTATACAAATTTTGAAGTGTTTCAACACAAAACATAAAAGGTGATGAAGTTTGAAAGGAAAACTTGAAGGTTTGAAAACACCAAGTGACTTCTAAGATGAAATCCAAGGGTTACCCCTAAACCCGCCCTTCCTGGGCAGCCTCAAGAGGTCCTTGTGGACTATGTCACGTGACACATGAACTAATCCAAACACTTGCTTCAAAACCACCCAGGGTGAAGAACAATGCAATTTGCAAGGTTTGTTTGATTAGTATGATCAAGATGACATCACAAGGAAAGGAGATAGTCAAGTTTAAGGCATGAAAAGTTTCTAAGTGTTGAAAATCCACAACCTACTCTCAAATCCGCCCTACTTGGGCAGCCTAAAGAGGTCAGCTTGGAGTTTTGATGTCAAAGCAATGTAGCTACCCCATCTTGGCTCTATAATCCATCATGATGCTTCACATCCTTGAGAGGATCATTCAAAAGGAGGAAAGTTTGAAAATTTGACTAAGTCTTAAGAAAGAAGGAGAGAGACATCTTCATGAGGAGAGGAATCAACCTTAAGTGAAGAAATCCTTATACCTCTTCCAAACCTGCCCATGCTAGGCGGCCTTGAGCTCCATGCTTGGACAACTCCACCTCCTGCACATGACACTCTCCAAACACCATCATCAAACCCACTCAAGGAGAAAGACCTATCAAGTTTGCAATATTTTGAGTTGAAGTGCAAAGAAATCATGAAGATTTGATGAAAGTTCGTAAGTTGGAAGGTATTTTAAGGTAAAGTCCAAAGGTCACCTCTAATCCCGCCCTTCCTAGGCAGTTTTCACCATGACAAGTGGACATCATCACCCAACATCCAAGTTGTGTCTTTCAACTTCATAAGCATCTCAAGATTTCACTAAGTGTTGGAGTTGATAGAAAAGCCTTATCAAATGAAGGGAATGAATCTCAAATGAGGTGAAAATCCTTACTAGCCTCCCAATCCCGCCCATGCTGGGCGACCTTAAGCCCTTCATCTAGATGATGTCGCCTCTTCCACAACATACTCTCCATACACACCCTCCAAACCCGCCTTGTCAAGTGACTCCCACCATCATGCATGTCTTCCACACCATTCACTCCATGCACTCACTCTAAATCCGCCCATGCTTCAAGAATTACATAGCATTCAAAGGAGGATAAACTCTCAATGAAACAAGTGAAGAGCTCTTAAGTTGTCAAAACCAAGCTAAAAATGCTTAAGTGATGAAAATTCCTTACACCTCTTCCAATCCCGCCCATGCTAGGCAGTCTTGAGCACTTTTCCTGGACAATGTCATGTCATTCACAAGACAGTCTCCAAATGACACCCCTAAACCCGCCCAGCCTGGGCAGATTTCACACCTTGACATGGAATTCACATCAAATAATCCATACTGTCCCTTTAAACCCGCCTAGGCACTTAGGCATGGATTTCATGCGAAAGGATATGTTTTGAAATGTCATTTTTTAATCCCACATGCATAAGTTGAATGTAATTTGTTATTGAAAATCCTTCATATCAAGTCTTAATTTGATGTGTTTCTTCTTGTAGGTGATGGAGGATCCAAGGAGGTGAATAGCGAGAGCTCATACATGAGAAGTTTGGAAGGTGGAGGAAAGTTGCTCAAGTTTGTCATCATCACCACATGGAGGAGAGCTCCTGCATCAAGTTCATCTTACTTTGAAGACTTCGTAGACATCAACGCCACGCATGAGGAGTCATCATCCAGAGTTGTCTACTTCATGTACATCCATCATATGCAAGTCTACTACAAGAAGAACTCTCATCAAGCACTAGTCTACTCCATGAGCCCATGCAATTGTCCAGAGGCATGATCCTGCACAAACACAACAACATCACAAGATGAGAGATGAGCATGATCATCAAAGCGATCCATGAGTTACATCAAGACAACAAGAAGAAAATATTCTAAGTGAACATGAAGTGAATCACACTAGTTCATTCAAAGATGCTAAGGTGGCACATAAACATCATCAAGCCAATCGCATTCTGCCATGTAAGAGGGCCCACCATAGAGATGCTCCAAAGATGCTTATCACATTGGGAAGCGTGCCTTCATTGCCTCTTTCATGTTCTAAAAATAACAAATTTTGTAACAAACTGCCTTGTTGTCTCGATCTTGGCCGATGATTGTCAAATCAATCCTGGCCCCTTGTTGTCTCGATTTTGGCCGATGATTGTCAAATCAATCCTGGCCCTTCATGTAATTTCTAGAGTATAAAAGGCTCATTCTTCTCATTTGTAAGGGATGAGATATAGGAAGGGATTAGGAGTAGAGTTGTTGTAGGAGAGTAGAATAGCAAGTAGAGTAGAGGAAACTCTTCGATGTCATTAAAGAGATATTGTGAAATTGTTGTAAAAACACTTCCTGGATCAATACAAGCTCATTGTTGATTTTTCATGGTGATTTGTGTGATTGTGGGATGTTGGCATGGTTTCAAATTCTCGCGGATGATTGAGAAATGTTTCCAAGTAGAGTTAGATTAGAAGTTCATTGATGTGATGCCAATATGTTAAGATATTTGATGAATTCCTTAATGGTTCATACTTTTTGTGGATTGTCGATGGCAACTCACTTTGCAAAGTTAGCCTGAACCTTTACATGCTTTAGTTTGATTATGAAGATTGTTCAAGCTGTGCCAGCTGTGGGTGTTTGGATGAATGCTTCGCAATTTGAAAATCCTTGAGTTACCTTAGAAGATTACACCAAACTTTGTGTAGTTGTTGGTCCTCATGGCGAAGCGGAGTTGGGTTATGTGAGGAATTTGTCTATCTTGACATGATCCATCACTTCATTGTCCTTAGATTAGCTTTCTCAACCTTTGTCTTTTGCATTTTCTTTTCGTAGCCAGTCAGAAGAAGTTCCATTTCATGAGGAAGAAGTTCCATTTCATAAGGAAGAAGTAACACATTTGAGTGGAGTAAGGAGCATATTCAACGTAAGTCCCTTTGTGATTACCAGCATGATCACATCAACTACTGAGTCTATCCATAGCAAAACACGAATAAGGAACCTTGGAGTTGTCTCGATTGATCACATTGTTTAGCATTCGAGAGACTTTGTTCAAGAGAGGATAGAATACTTAGTATTTTATTCTGAGTCTGCATGTGCAAGAAAAACACATCAACAAGTCCCTTTCTTCGTGCATGAAAGACCGCATCAGGAGAAGTTTCTTGGGGGCTTCATCCAGAGGCTTCAATTGTACATTCACTGGAGACATTGTGACAAAGTTTTGAGCTGGGATGAATATATTTTCATGAAGATTTGTATTGCAGGCCTGAATATTGATATGAATACCAAAATACAGTATTGTGACTGATCTTTGCAGTTGTTACAGAGTTTATTTCAGCAGGCCATACATCTTTGATAGGCCGTACTTCCCTATAGTGGCTGTACTGTTTATAGAGGTCATATTGGAGGAGTTTGGGGCTGTTTGATGGCATCATTCTAGGCGTTTGGAGATGGAAGGAGACTGCAGAGAGTATTTGACAGATTTCAGAGTGTTTCCAATGCATTTGCTGCTGATTCAAGACCCCACCCTGGCCGTACAACCCATAGGTGGACGTGGGTATTTCCAAGGACTGGGACTGCATTCGCTGGAGCTCCTATCATACTCATTTTGGACGTTGGGGGTCCTAGATGCTGCTGCTACATATTGCATTTGAGAAATCTTGTCATTGATACAGATTTGGAGGTGTTTTGTATGTTCATATTGCTGGTTCGGCTACAGCTTTGGAATGAAGTTGTAAAACTCCATCTAGGTATGTCATTATAATTCATATTTTGGCTCATTGCTATCTAGGTAGTTGTTATTTTGTTGATATCTATTTTAGTTTTTCTAGGTTTGTTCATATACTCTATATTTCATACATGCAATGCAAATATCAAGCATGCAAAAACAACCCATGAAACCCTAAACACCAACACATCAGAAAACACAAAAATTGGCTCCAAAACAAACACATCAGGGGTAGACATTACAATGGTATCAAAGCAGAAGATCTTGCCATCCTGTGTGGTTAGATCGAACATGCAAACAGGGTTTTGAGACATGCAACCATGTACTACCAAGTATTATCTCAGACGGAACAGGTCAAGACCGGATTTACAAGTTCCTCATACAAATCCTTCAGATACAGAGTTAGAGGTAGCCGCAGAGGAACAACTAGTAGTCTTTTATAGTGAAGAAGCCATTGAAGTGCCGCAGACAGATCCTTTTTCAGGTGAGATTCCAGTACAGGTTGAGGAGATGGGTGATAGAGAGAATGAGGAACCTAGCATGCGAGAGATACTGAACTCGTTGGCTAGAGGACAGTTGGCCATGTAAAGGGCAATGAGGGAGTCACGGGAAGAGTTGCAGGAATCATAGGCAAAGCTGGCTCACATCCTTGAACAATTGGTGCCCCGTGATGGTAGAAACAACAGAGAAAATAACAATAACAACAATAATAACCATGACAGGAATAGGAACAATGTTGGGGACAGAAACAAAATGAACCACGGAGGTGATAGGCACATGGGTGACAGGAACAACGGAGACAGGAATAATGGGGACAAGAATAATGGGGATAGAAACAATGGTGATAGGCATAGGTACAGAGATGACGAGGGTGAAGCATCGGTCACCAACCGGAGAGCTTCGAAGTTGACAGTGGGTGATAGACCTAGCATACCAGTTTTTGTACCCAGGAACCAAATTCTTGAACAGGATGCCACTCAGCTTGAGTTTCAAGATGAGATCTTGAGAGACTAGCAGGCATCTAGTGCAGAGTTTAGAGCTAAGATGACATTTGGAGAATATTCAGATCTCAGAATGAAGCACAGACCCCATAGGGGAAATAGGCCACAGAACCAGGAACTTCAAAAAAAGGTTAGCAAGATGACTCTACCGTATTTTGATGGTTCTAGTAAGACCACCGCGAGAGCATGAGTCCAGAAATTGGACAGTTACTTGCATATTAGCCCTATGCCAGAGGAGGATGCTATAACTTATGCAGCTTTACATTTGGAGGGAAGCGCGCATAAGTGGTGGAGTAATGGGAAGGTGACCTTGGGTCATGATCAGATCACTTCCTACGTCGAGTTCACTACCAAATTGATAGACAGGTTCGGCAAGGACCCTGAACTGCAATTTAAGGAATTGGTACAGCTCAGACAGGTTGGATCGATGGACTCCTACATATCGGAGTTTCAAGACCTATTTGTTATGGTCCCAGACATCTCAAAGCGCAGATTGGTTATATTATTTATAGATGGACTGTCAAACCCATTACATGGTTGGGTTAAGGGCTTCGACCCTGCATCACTTCAGGAGGCCATGAAAAAGGCCCGAGATATGGAGTCCTCGATGTGGAGAAACAAATTCCAATCCAAGGGGTTTTAGCATAGGAGGGACAAGGAGAAAGACAGGAGACCCTTTCAAAAAGATTTCAGCCAGTTCAAGGAAAAATCAAATAAGCTAACTGATGATTAGTTGAACGAATACAGAAGGAAAAAGCTTTGTTTTCACTGCAAAGAACCATGGGACCCTTCACACAAGTGTCCAAACAAAGCAAAGGCCAAATTGATTGAATATTACTCAATTGAGGAGACACAGTCAGTGGCACCAGATCATTCTTTAGATCAGCCTTCAGATCATAAGGACAGTGGGGATGAGAAGGCATCACAGCACAGTACTGGTAGTGATGGGAACCTCACCCAGCTTTCTAGTTTTCAGAAAGTTGGCTCTTTTAGAGTGCGAGGAGTACTTGGAGGACAGCGTATCATCACCCTTATTGACATAGGTGCCACACATAATTTTATCGATGAGGGATTGGTCGCTAGACGGGGATTACAGGTAAAGGAATTCAAAGGCTTCAAAGCAATGGTGGTCGACGGATTCAAAATGATATGCAACAGGAAGATCTCCGGATTGAGTATTGTTACGAGTATGAGCTTGTAGATGATTTTTATGTTGTTGGTATTGGGGACACAAATGTTGTTTTAGGCATGCACTAGATGAGGCAACTCGGTGAGTTCACAATGAATGTAAACAAGATGGAAATGAAATTTGAGTATAAAGGGAAGAAAATTGTTCTTCGGGGATTATCAGATGGTGGACCACGGGTAGTATCTCTGAAAAGGATGGAAAGAATGCTGTGTCATGATTAGGTAGAGTGGCCAACAGAATGTCTCATCATGCCAGAGTCTCCACCGCAACCAAAAAATGGCTACCATCCAGACATACAGAAGCTGTTAACCAAGCACAACAAAGTGTTTGGCAGTATACATCCAGGAGTACCACCAGACAGGGGGATAGAACATGTTATCGAGCTTGAGGATGGGACCAAGCCCACCATGATCACACCCTATTGTCATCCTAAGAGGCTAAAGGATGAGATAGAGAAAACAATCAAGAAGTTACTGGAAATGGGACACATCCGACCTAGTAAGAGTCCCTTTGCCTCTACAGTTGTTTTGGTAAAAAGGAAAGATGGGACTATTAGGATGTGTATTGATTACCGAGCCCTGAACAAAAAGACAATTAAGAACAGGTACCTGATACCCTGCATAGATGAGTTGATTGATGAACTACATTGGGCTTGTTACTCTTCTAAGATAGATCTCAGATCAGGTTATCATCAGATCCACATGAGGGAGGAGGACATAGAGAAAACAGCCTTCCAATGTCATTACGGCCACTTTGAGTTCTTGGTGATGCCATTTGTGCTAACCAATGCCCCTGCTACCTTCCAAAGTTGCATGAACCAGATTTTCAGACAACAGCTTCGGAAGTTTGTGTTAATCTTCTTTGATGAGATATTGATTTTCAGCAGGAGTTGGGATGAGCATATGAGACATCTGGAGGAGGTCCTAAGCATTTTGGAGAGTGAGTCCCTCTAAGTCAAAGAGTCCAAATGTGACTTTGGCATGACAGAGCTGCTTTATCTGGGTCACATTATCAGTGTTGATGGCGTCAAGGTAGATCCAAAGAAAATAAAGGCAATTGTTGATTGGCCTCCACCTACAAACCTCACGCAACTTAAGGGCTTCTTCGGACTATGTGGTTTTTATAGGAGGTTTGTAAAAGGCTTCTCACAGACAACTGCACCTTTGACAGACTTGACCAAGAAGGGAGCCTTTGTGTGGACCGATTCAGCTCAACACTGCTTTGATCACTTCAAGCACTTGATGTCTACCTACCTTGTGTCGGCAATCCCCGATTTCTCTAAGCCGTTTGAGCTAGAGTGTGACTCCTCAGGAGAGGGGATAGGGGCAGTCTTGATATAGGAAAAACACCCAAATGCATTTGAGAGTAGGAAGCTAAGGGGTATAGAGAAGAGCTACTTAGTGTATGACCGAGAAATGTTGGCCATTATGCATGCATTGGCCAAGTTCAGGCCTTACCTGGTTGGAGGGAAATTTATCATCAAAATAGATCATAATAGTATCAAATATTTCATGAACCAGAAAGACGTGAACGACAAACAACAAAAGTGGGTTAGTAGACTCCAGGCTTATGACTTTGACATTGAGTATGTCAAGGGAAAGAGAAATATAGTTGCAGATGCTTTGTCGAGAAGACCCCACTTATGTTTAGTTGGAGAGATATCTGTTGATTGGAAAGAGTTGATTGCAGCAGAGTATGCTAAGGACTCTTGGGCAGCAGGAGTCATTGAGGGCACTATCAGGGATGATAGATATTCTATGGTGAGTGATTTGATTATGTACAAAGACATAATATATTTGGTGCCAAATTCTCAGTTCAAGCATAAGGTTATAAGGACTTTCCATGATACTCTAATGGCTAGTCACCGCTGATTCTTCAAAACTTACAGGTAGATTCAGGAAAGATTCACATGGAAAGGACTCAAGGTTGTCAACAAAATAGGCATGAGCACACTTATCCTACAGGTTTGTTACAGCAATTGCCTATTCCCAATCAGAAGTGGGAATATATCTCCATGGACTTCATCACAAGGTTGCCGAAGGTGCAAGGGAAGGATTGTATTTTTGTGGTAGTCGACAAGCTCACCACATTTGCACATTTCTTTGCCATTTCAGCAACTTACACAGCTGCTCAGGTGGCTGATTTATTTTTCAGGAAGATTTTCAGGCTTCATAGGATACCCAGAGGCATAGTGAGTGATAGGGACAGCAAGTTCCTAAGTTTGTTCTGGCAGGAGTTATTCAGGTTATGTGGCATTGAACTAACTTCCAACACTAGTTACCACCAGCAGACGGATGGCCAAACAGAGATAGTAAATAAGTGGGTGGAAGGGTATCTTCGTAACTATGTAAAGAGGCAGCAGAAGGCTTGGATTAGATGACTGCACCTGGGGGAGTACTGTTATAATACCACATATCATATGTCGATCCAAATGACTCCATTCAGGGCACTGTATGGTTATGATGCCCCATGCTTCACAGATCTTCTACTGGGTGACAGTCGTGTGCCGAAGGCAAAAGATTTGTTGCAGGAGAGCCAGGACATAGTAAAAGAGATCAAGGAGAACATACAACAAGCACAGAATCAGCCGAAGCTTTATGCTGATCAGCACCAAGTGGAGAGGAGTTTCAAGGTTGGAGATATGGTGTATTTGAGGCTCCAACCATACAGGCAATCCACTCTGAAAAAGAGTGGAGTAGAAAAACTGAAACCCAAGTTCTATGTTCCGTTCAGGATTGTCAAAAGAGTGGGAGAAGTGGCATATGAGCTTGAGATGCCAGCAGACAGTAAGGTACACAATGTGTTTCATGATTCCAGGTTGAAAAAAGCTCTTGGCCACAGTGTGATTCCATCAGTTGAGCTTCCACCATTAGATGAGGGGAAGCTAATCTTGGTACCTGTCATGACCGCATGGGAAATGTGGGCATGACACACACGTGTCATGTCCACATTTGCCATGTGGTCATGACAGTACCAGAGGCTATTATTGACACCAAAGAAAGGAATCTGAGGAAACGGGTCATCAAGGAATACCTGGTGAAGTGGAAGAACTTACCAGTTGAGGATGCCACTTGGGAGGGTAAGCAAATACTTTAGCATCCTGAGCTGAGATTGCTTGAGGACAAGCAATCTTGGGGAGGGCGGACTGTAATGTCCCCCATTTAGCCCAGTCATTTGAGCAGAGGAGATTAGCCTATTACATGACTCCCGTAGGCTAATAACCATGGTTAGGGAGCCAGTTTGGCGACTTACTATTTATAGTAAGCCAGAACAGGGGCACTTTCTATTTATAGCAAGGCAGTCGCGAATGGTCATGGCACGAGAATTCATGTTTTCGACTCCCCAAGGTATTAATCGTTTAAGTATAAGTTAAATTAAAGATTTAACTTATATTTTATTTATGGGGTATTGTGACTTATGTTATAAAGTAACTTTATAACATCATATTAAGTTATAACTTAAAAAGTGGTCCCCCTAGGAGATGGGCGCCCATGGGAGATATAAGGGGATAAATAATATAATGAAATAAATAAAGTAAAGTCCTCATTCTTGGGCATTGGGGAAAAGGGAAAGATATAAGCAAAAAGTGACTTCATTTTGGCATTCATGCTTGACTATTGATTTGGCTCTCTCTGTGAGATTTACTCGTGCATTCTTGAGCTTGGAGCTTGAGGGTTTGATTTGGCTTTGCTGGGACAAAAACCCCTGCATTAGTCCCTTTCTTCGTGCATGAAAGACCGCATCAGGAGAGGTTTCTTAGAGGCTTCATCCAAAGACTTCAATTTGTACATTCACCGGAGATATTGTGACGAAGTTTTGAGCTGGGATGAATATACTTTCATGAAGATTTGTATTGCAGGCCTGAATATTGATATGAAGACCAAAATACAGTTATTTCAGCAGGTCGTACATCTTTGACAGGTCGTACTTCCCTATAGTGGCCGTACTGTTTATAGAGGTGATATTGGAGGAGTTTGGGGCTGTTTGATGGCATCATTCTAAACGTTTGGAGCTGGAAGGAGACTGCAGAGAGTATTTGACAGATTTCAGAGTGTTTCCAATCCATTTGCTGCTGATTCAAGACCCCAGCCTGGTTGTACAACCCATAGGTGGACATGGGTATTTCCAAGGACTGGGACTACATTCGTTGGAGCTCCTATCATACTCATTTTGGATGTTGGGGGTCCTAGATGCTGCTGCTACATATTGCATTTGAGAAATCTTGTCATTGATAGAGATTTGGTGGTGTTTTGTATGTTCATATTGTTGGTCCGACTATAGCTCCGGAATGAAGTTGTAAAACTCCATCTAGGCATGTCATTATAATTCATATTTTGACTCATTGCTATCTGGGTAGTTGTTATTTTGTTGATATCTATTTTAGTTTTTCTGGGTTTGTTCATATACTCTATATTTCATACATGCAATGCAAATATCAAGCATGCAAAAACAACCCATGAAACCCTAAACACCAACACATCAAAAAACACAAAAAAATTGGCTCCTAAACAAACACATCAGGGGGTAGACATTACAGTGTCATCCTCTCAACGCATGTTGTGAGGCCCTCCATAACCTCCCCATTAGCCTTGAAGTCATTTACACAGAAAAAATTGGGATTGAGGTAGTATGTCACTACATGAATGGGTTGGTAGAAATGATTGTTCCACCTCCAATCAATAATGTTACAAATGGGTTCAGATTTTCTTCTATCTCCCCTATTATATTTTTGGATGGCCTCCTTGGCCTTGTCCATTGCCTCATATAGGTACCCTATTGGGTTTTGCTCCCCATCCCCATCCACCAAGCACAAAACCCTAACTAAAGGCTCTAAGACCCACAAACAAATGAAAGTTGCAATTAAAAATAAAACTATAGAAAAAATTGAATGATATCTAGCAATTAGAATTAGAAAAAGTGAACTTATAAGATATAATTTAAGTTACCTTGATGATCTCATTAATGATCTTCATGAAGACATCATCAAAAATTGTCGTTGCAACTCTCTCCATCCATTTTCTTTGAATAAGAACAATGCACCCATTGTTGGCTCACAAACATTTGCTTCAAAGATGTTAGCGAACTGTAAATGATCTACAAGGTGATTAAGTTAGTCACAAATTGTGTGGTACCACTTGCACAAGCTCTGTCCCCCTAATGTTCTCTATCATTGTGTGCTCTCTCATCAAGCTAAGCACCCAAGGGTGATTGCAGATGTACTTGGTGATGTTCCTAGCATCTTCCACAATGGATTTCATGCAATCAAGTTTGCCTATGCCCTCCAACAAAAAATCAAGGCAATGGGCAGCACAAAGGCTTCAAAAAACTGTTGAGTTTCTCTCCTCAAGTAGTCTCCCTGCCATCACATATCTTATTGTATTGTCTGTGACAACTTGGACCACATTTTCTATACCAATCTCTAACACAACCACCACTAACATTTGACTTAGGTTCTCCATGTTTTTAATTTTTTAGAGACATTGATGAACCTCAAGAACACCATCTAACCATTTGAAGTTACTAGAAAGTTGATTAGTGTTTGATTTCTTCCATCTATCCACCCACTTGATAATATAGTGCACCTATTCTTGCACCAATATTTATTTTGCTCTTCCACAATGGTCTCTATATATGTCATTGCTTTCTAGAGCAAAACCCACTAAGTCATGTGGACTAGGCACCTTGAACCCTTTCCCTACAATGGTTAAGGATGTGACTAAATTATCTCAATATAGGCTTCTTGCCATGTTGAATGGAACATTGTTGTAGTACCAAAAAATCACGCAAGTTGTGCTTGCTTTGTCATGCTTCTCTTCCAACTTGCACCTTCAAGAGAAGGCTATAGACCTAGCGTAATCCATGAAACAAAAAATCATGTAATTGTGTTCAATTGAAGCTCAATGAAGTGGATGTTGAATTCACGGACCACGAGAAGAGCCCATAATCCTTTTTTCTACCTTTGATTCTCATGCCATGGATACAATTATCCTCATCTTCTCCAATTGTTTTGCTCTATCAAAATGAGGGTCACATTCATCTCCTATACAACCTTTGGCTCAAAATTCAGACAATTTGATGTTGCACTCAGAGATCCACGGAAGGTGTATTTGAGGCAATTGATGCCTCCACTCATCTTCAATCAACAACAGTTGCAAGTGACCCATCTTGAGGTCAGTCCTCGTATGCTATGCTTCTATGCTTCGGCTTCTACTTCCAGTTTTTTATGCCACTAGATACAAAGTGCAAACCCTAACATGGAAAAAGTTACCAAAAAAAAAATTTAATTGCTGCAAACCCTAGCATTGAAAAAAATGCAAAACCATGGCCTTGAAAAAATAAAAAAATAAAAAACAAATTCCATTGTTGCAAAACCCTAGCTAGTATAAAATAATTTGAATACATATAAAACATGAATGTACATGTAAAATACATTTCTAAATGTTCAAAAGAATTTAGAAATGTAGAACAAAATTGAAAAAACTTGGGAAAAAAAACTAGGAATAAAAAACATACCTAAAAAATCTTTGAAATCTTTGACATCTCACTTCCACAATCAACTAAAATTCCCCAGGGACGTATCCTTGATATTTTTTACACGTACCCATACTAGGGACGAAGGAAACCTTGGAAATGTCCCCCCTCCGTCCCCAGTCAATTTCTTTTAGCCCTAACGTCCCAGAAATGCAGGGACTTTGTGGGGACAACCGGTCGTCCCAACGATGACTAGGGACATAATGACGTCCCCTGACCATCCCAAGGACGGCCATCCATCCCCACGCAGTTACACTCTTTTTAAAAAAAAAAACCCAAAATGAATTAAAAATTATTTTTTTGATTTCTTTTGTGGGCCCCCATGCCATACATAGCCCTAAATGAGAGATTTTGGTCTACAAAACAACAGAATTTCAAGCTCCTTTCTTGTGTATGACAGTCGCATGTTGTTAGGGTTTTAATGAACAGACTTTGCAAGATTTGAAAGCAGTTTCAGTCATTTCAGTTGGCAAAATAGCAGGGTTTTCAAACTAAAATCAAGCAAAGCAATACCTAGGATTTCAAGCTCCATTTGTACCTCTCAAGGTGGTGTCTCAGTCCCAAGATGGTGGTTTTCTATCACTGCAAACAGCAGCTTTTAGTTGTTTTTGCTGTCACAAAATTTCAGGTCTGCAACATATAACGACAGAGATTTCAGTCATAGGACAGTGGATCTTCAAATTCTCATATGCACATTTTGAGTTCTCTCAACATATATGACAATCAAATGATTTTTGTTAGCATAAGGTAGCAGTTTTCAGTGGTGGTACAGTTAGGATTTTAGTGGAAAAACGTCAGTTTTCAGTCATAAAAGGGTGCTGGTTTGGTCCTAAAAGATCATGTTTTCTATTAGGGGCAGCAAATTTTCAAAGTGTAAAATCAATGAAGAGAGGTAGCTTACTCATCAAAATGCAGCACAATTTCCAATGGTGGAATCTCCTTCCAAACTAGTGTCCAAATATCCTTAGATCAGGGATACCGATTTGGGATGCATCAATGTCCAAGAAGTAGAATTGGAAGAACACATTTGGAAAGGGAATAAGCTAACGAGAAAACCTTGGGACAGTGGTCTTATTGAGGCAGCCTCCTTTCCAATCTCAATACAAAGTCACGAACTTGTTGTCGCTTGTGTCAACCACTACAATCCTAAGACAAGGGAGATGGGCTAATTGAATGCACAAGTTCTTTGCAAGCTCAGGGGCAGCAGCATATTTTCTACGTTTCTGTCATTTTGTAGTTGAAACTTGCAGCCTTTGGGCATTTTGTTGTATTTTTTTAATTTTATATTATATATATCATATACACATTGACAATAAATTATGAAAGCAATTGAATGTTGTTAATTTTTTCAACTCACATTAACTCTCAATTCAACTCTAATGTTATAATGTATATGATGAATGCCTCGTCCATGTTATCATATAAATATTTGAAATTTCTCTATATTTTTAAAATTTTCCTTTTTTTAATAGTCATCGCCTAAAATGGCCTCCAAAAAATCCGTCCCCAAAACGCATCCCCCCATCCCCTACTATCTAGGAAACTTGGTGTAACATAGCCTAAAATCACCAAAAGAAGAGCTCAAAGGCAAATGATCATTCTGTGAGTGAGAATGGAGAGTGTGAAGGCTTTCAAAGAGAAAAATCTCACATTTTCCCAGGTTTCCACATGCAGACCACAATCCGAGTTTTTGGCATAGACTCGGCGAGTACTCGCAGTTACTCAACACAAGTTACAAATAAAAACTACAAATAATGACACGATTTTAGCGAGTACCCTGCAAGTTTTGAAACTATGAGCAGACCATCTGACCATACCATTTTAGTCACAACATGCACAATCAATGCACCATAGTGTTTCTGCCAATGGTAAAATAACTTTTTTTCCTTTCAAATTAATCACATACTATTTGACAATTTTGTAATTCAAGGTTTCATGTCGAGTTTTGTGGATACATGCAGCTAGATCAATAAGATCCAAGAATATGACATGGAGGTGCAAGTTACTAAATCGGTTTGAGGTCAAGGCCTAGCCAGACTAATGACAGATGCTAACCTGGATGCAGTAGAGGTGAACGAAGCAAGTTTCCATTTGTGTTGTCAATTCTTGTCATTTGAAAGACAACCCATGGTATAAGGATGTTATTTTTTATTTAGAAAACATGTACCGTCCTCTTGAAATGAATGAAAATCAGCAAAGAACACTCAAATTGCAGTCCAAAGGTATGTACTGATACAAAATGATCAAATGTGGAGGAATCATGATGGGCTACTGCTCAAGTGTCTAGATCAGAACAATCCAGAAGAGTGATCAGTGAGTGTCATCAAGGTGTTTGTGGACACTTCAAGATTAAGACCACTACGCACAAGATCCTTAGGGCAGAATATTGGTGGCCAACATTGTTTAAGGATGTTGCTGAAATAGTAAGGAACTGTGATGCCTATCAAAGGTTTTCAGGTAAGCTAAAGTTTGCAGGTGCCCTCTCCCCCATAGCAATTATAGTTGAATCTCCTTTTCAGCAATGGAGGATCGACTTCATAGGATAAATTCAAGAGAGATCCAGTAATGGATATAAATGGATCCTTGTAGCAACTGAGTACTTCACCAAGTAGGTTGAGGCAATTCCAACTTGCAATGCTACATCTAAGGTGGTAGTAGAATTCCTTATGAGCAGTATAATAACCAGGTTTGGTGTGCCGCAAGGACTATTGCCAATAATGCTATGTGTTTCAAACCCCAAGATATCTCAAATATGTGTTCTGAATATAGGATTAATCCAATCCACTCATCTCCTTATCATCCCCAAAGCAATGGACAAGTTGAATCCAGCAATAAGAGCCTCATGAAGATCATAAGAACTCTAGATGTGAATAGGAAGAGGTGGGATGATAAATTGAAGTATGCAGTATGGGCTAATAGGATAACTTACAAACATGCTACTGGTAAGAGTCCATTTGAACTCGTATATGGATTAGCAACTAAAATGTCAATCAGCCTAGAATTGCCAATGTATAAGTTGCTGCATGATTTTGAAGAAGAAGAAGGTGGTGAAATTTTTCAAAAAAAATTAGTATTGACAAAGCTAGATGAAAGTAGGACATCTGCATATGATAAAGTCTTATCACAAAAGTTTGATCCCTTATGACTTAGGCCATATGAAGTTGCTGATGAGTATGGTCACAATGTTTATCATCTCATGACTTTGACTGGATAATTCATGGAGCTGTCAGTTCATGGTCAGCATCTCAAGCATTACTTTTCTTGAGTAATAAAGTATTTTGACTTAAAAATTTTCCCTATGTGTTCCCATCCTTGTGCAATTGTGATTGTCATGATGAAGTGTGATTTGTCCCGAGTACCCCTTTTTTGTTTTGTCCCCTTTTTGTGGTCTACTCACGGAGAAATTCTTCTAGATTCTTGTTGTGCCAGCAAGTGACACATGTCCCCAACCAGAGCCAATGTTGGGACCCAGTTTGAAAATTTTCAAATCCATCCAAGTATTTCCATATTTTGCTTGCATTATGCCTTTTGTTTTCCCTATTGACCTTATTATGTGTTTGGAAACCTCCAAAAAACCTTTAAGTCCTTCAAAAAACTTCTAAGTATAAGCCTTTTAGCAGGTTTGTCAGTTCGCAAACCCACCAAAAGCCTGAAAAGCCTTGTTTTTCGGCTTTTCGGCAGGTTCACGAACTAGTGAACCTACCTAAAGGTTCGTAAGCTCTCAAAATCCCCGAAACACTAAAGAGCTGAAGGAAAAAATAGGCTTACAGGTTTTCGATAGGTTCGCAAACTAGCGAACCTACCGAAAAGGTTCTTAAGTTCTAGAGTTGCCCGATTCACTAAAGAAATGAAGACAAAGAGAAGCAACGGTGGAGAAATTTGACTTTTGACTTTTCAGTAGGTTTGCGAACTGGTGAACCTACCGAAAAGGTTATTTGGTTCGTGAACTTGCTGAAACGTCGAAGGAAGAGAAGAAAAGAAGAGAAAAGATGAAATGTTTTGGCACGTTCGTAACTTCGCGAACTTGCCGAAATACTGAAAGAGGAGAGAGATTAAAATCGACACACTTTGGCTTTTCGATAGGTTCACCAATTTCGGTAGGTTTGCAAACTAGCAAACCTACCGGAAAAGTCTATAAGTTTCCAAAATTGCCAAAATACCAAAAGAGGAGATGAAAAAGAAAGATAAAGTCATATGTTTTGGCAAATTCATAGGTTCATGAACTTGTCAAATCATTGAAAGACAAAGAAGGAACAAAGAGGAAAGAGGAGAGAAATGTTTCATCTAGTTTGTAGGTTCGCAAACTAACCGAATCGCCAAAAAGAAAAACAAAGCAAAGTTTTAAATTTTCAAACATGTTCAGGATAGAAGGGAAAAGGGCGCCAAAATAAGAAAATAGCAAATGGACATTCAAACGCCCCACCTACCCAGGTGCACTTCAACTTTCCAGAAATGCTGTGAATGTGGTAAGTGATTTCTCAGCTACCTGTTGTACTCATGCTTGATCTGAACCGTTCATTTTGGACAGGATGCATTCTCGGCCGCAGATCTTAGATGTTGGACACGGGTTTTCATTTAATGCTCAACCACCTGAGGTACCCCGAATTCCCGCACGTGGATTAGGGCAAGATTTTTCCAATGCTATAAAGATAAGCTTGTTATTCATTCAAAGGGTTGATCATTGTCACTTCCAAGAGCCAGAAGGTGCAAAGTTTCTTCTAGGGTTTCAACTCGCACATGTCCAGTTTGTCCAAAAAGCAATGTATTTGTGATTCATGGGAAGTTTGTAATAGTGTAACTAATATCTGTTAATTGAATGTCTCCATGGTCATGTGCATTTTTGAGGGAAATCTTGTTATTCATTCAAAGGGTTGATCATTGTCACTTCCAAGAGCCAGAGGGTGCAAAGTTTCTTCTAGGGTTTCAACTCGCACATGTCCAGTTTGTCCAAAAAGCAATGTATTTGTGATTCATGGGAAGTTTGTAATAGTGTAACTAATATCTGTTAATTGAATGTCTCCATGGTCATATGCATTTTTGAGGGAAATCTTGACTTTGTTGGGGTCTCCTACCACATTTGTTGGTATGCTTGTAACATGTATTTGACGAATGTGAAAGCGTTTTAATTCATTACATGCTTAGTAATGGTCATTTATGTGTTATATATGGGATTTTGCATTATGATGATGGATTATTAAGTATGTTTTGTAATGGGTATTATATCTTGATGCATGCATGTGCCTGGATCATTCCCTGTTGTTTTCACTTCATTGTTCTTTCTAGGAAACTGTGACTGTTATCCATTGAATAGGCACCGATCTTAGAAGTTGTGGTCAATTACATTCCTTAAAACAAACAAAATCTTTCATCAATAGTTTAAGGTTGGGTTAATAGTTTGTATGCCCGTTCACAATTCAGTCAATCATGGTATACATGTCTGCACCTTGCCACCGTGTATGAAATATTGTGAAGACTCATCTACAAGTATTATAATACTGTTATTATCTATAGGTGCATGTGCAACGTGTTATTTCAGCTTTATAAGAGGTCTTGTGTAGCTAGTTGCTCTTGACCTAGTGACAAATATAGGGGTCAAGTGTACATTGGGTATAGTTGTCATTGTTTCAGTCATGCTTATTTTGATCAGTTTAAAACCCTATCAAGGATACCTCTAGGAATACCCTCCTGGGTCTAGTTGAGCCCAAAGTGCAGGAGAGCATACCACTCTCGTGAATTCACCTTTAACCATCCTCAGACTGTTGATGAGCCCCTATTTTACCTTCTTGATGACACCCTCTGGCCTTGAAGGTGAAAACATACTCTAGGATTGTGTACCTACGGTTTTGGGACCCAACAACAAGACCCTACCTTGCTCACTGAAACTCGCGAGGTGCTGAGTGCGGCCTCCCTCCCATCATGGGCATTGGATCTCTGCCCTCCGACATGAGACATGAAGATCGGGTAGTGTTTGTGGTTCTAATGGTGCAGCCCCTAAAGCACTCAAGAGCTCTATAATTGTTTTGTTAGGAAGTAGGGATCATGATCTTTACTTTGAGAAGAAAGATGAATCAAATAGACTTTGTATTTGAAGACAACCCCTTGCAAGTGGTAAATGAATATAAATATCTTGGCCTTGATTTCCACAACAAGCTCAGCTGGGAGACTTGTAGGACAAAAAGGATACAAGGGGGATGGAAAGCTTTATACCTATTGCAAAATAGATGCAGAAAGGCTGAATTGTAGGATTGAAAAACTAAGAAGACCCTTTTTCGGTTGCTTGTCACACCAATAGTATTATATGGGTGTGAAGTTTGGGGTAACAACACATCAGTGCTGAAATAGAGGCAAATAGAGGTTACAAAAACATCTAATCACAAGTCGTTTCAAAACGAAAACATCAATTCCATATGAGATCACTTTAGTTGAGGCCGGTGCATTTCCTTTGGAGGCATCAACTTTGATCCAGCTGTTAAATTACTTAAAAAGAATAGAGAACATCGAGCTACATTGTTCGCTCAAAATGGCAACAGAGGAAAAATTAAATAGAAGTACGAGCATATGAATGAAACAAAATGCCAAGTGGATGAGTAAGTGAGATATTAGCATGCAAAAGTGTCCACACACTAATGTGGAAATCAAAAGATATATGAAAGAGAAAGTCAAGGCAACCATGTGGACAAAGCAACTTGAGAGGAAAAGAGAATACTATGTTAGACATTTCAATCCTGCATGTGACCACGAGCAAAAGGATCATATAGGAGCGGAAATAAAATAGAAAGAGAAAATGTTAGTAACTTAGCTAAGGACAAGCTTGCATCATCTTAAGTGCGAGATCAAAAGGTGAACAACACCCAAGGAAAAGTGGGGGCAAATAGAATATGTTGTTTTTGTACTTGGGGGGTTAGTGGAAACAAAATGACACTACATCATGGAATGTCTATCTTATAGGGATATACGGATCAATTACACTAATATTATAAATGGTGGCCCCTTGATTACCTCGTTTGAAGAGGAAAGGCTAACAAAAACAGATAACTAGGAGGAAAGGGCCCAATAGATAACCATGTCTCAATAGCGGCTATGGTGTTGCGCACTTAGACCCCCAGTTAAATATATGAAAAGAATAGTTAGTTGAGAAATAATATACTAATAAAAATTTAATAAGGAACCAATACACTTCACATGTCATATCAAAGAAACAACCAATCATATGGTGACACATAAGGTGATCAGTAATAGGTGCCTTGGTGCATATGTTTTGGTCTGACTTCTTTTTTTGGTGCTTTTGGAAACTCGGCAAAACTATAGTTGATTAAGCTACATCGTTGATACTCAGAACCCTAAACAATAGCCTTAAGCTCTTAACTCAAATACGGAGATATACTAAAATTTTCTTGAAAATCTGATGTACTGTTTAGGAGCTTGACATGCGTGAAGTTAGGGTGTGCGAGTACTAGGACCTCTCCCCTATTTAATCAAGATTCACAACAGATGATCTGTTGATGATTGTTTTTAGACAAGTCAACAATAGAGTAAAATACTGACTATCCAACTCTCTCTTGAATAAAGCTTCTCGAATGCTAAACAAAGATCAGTCGAGATAACTCCAAGGTTCCTTTTTATGATTCGCGATGGATTGACTCAATGACTTGATGTGATTTTGCTGATGAACAAAAAGGCATTTACGTTGGATTCTTCTTCTTAGAACACACTTACTTCACCCTTATCATGCATGGTGCATTGGATGGGGGCTTGAGTTGGGGTTTTTGGATCCTCTTATCCTTGCTTAAATTTCACTAAAATCCATCCAAAGTGGCGCCATGGTTTGGGTGCATTAGTTGAGGGTTTTGAATCCTCTTGAAATAACTTTCAAGATTTTGCTTTTCTTTTCAATATTGGCACAACGGTTGGGGCGCATTGGTTCAACATCTTGAATGCTTCTTCCCACATGTCTTTCAAAATTTCACTTTACCTTGCCCTCCATAATGGCGCTATGGTTAGTTCCATGTTTTGAGTGCTCCTTGTTTTGAAACTTAAAGTCAAAATCTTCCTTCTTTCTTGGGCCCGTTGGTTATGACGCAAGAGATCATCATGTTTTTGAAACCTTATTTTAAATTGCATCTTGATCATCAAAGCAAGCTTACTTACCTTGGGCGCATTAGTTGATGATCTTGAGTTCTTCTTGATATGACATTCAAAAGTTTAAGTTTATCTCCTTGTAAAAGGCGCTCTAGATGAGGTGCATTAGTTAGACAATTTGAATCTTATTGAAAAAAGGTCAAAAAAACTTAATTCAAGCCTCCTCAATGATGGCGCATTGCTTAAGGAAATTGAACTCTTCTTGAAATGTTCTAAAAATCATCATTGTATCTCCTTCTCAAGGGCGCATTGGATCAGCCTTTTGAATCCTTAAAACAAAATCTTTCCTCGCATTCGATCAAGATCTTGGTCTTTCCTTGAAATGGGCGCCTTGGATCAAGGTTTTAGATCCTCTGGTTGCTTCTTGAGATTGACATCATCTAACAAGGGCGCATTGCTTAAGGCCCAAGAGATCATCATTCCACCTTCAAGGGCGCATTGGTTAAGGCACGAGATCATCATTCCACCTTCAAGGGCGCATTGGTAAGGCACAAGAGATCATCATTCCACCTTCCTCATCAAGGGCGAATTGGTTAAGGCGCAAGAGATCATCATTCCACCTTCCTCATCAAGGGCGCATTGATTGAGGCGCACTGGATCCACATTTTGTGCCCATCTTAAAACTCGTCAAAAACTTCAAAAAACTCATCCAATTTTGCGCATTGGTTGAGGTGCATTGGTTAAGGATCTAGATTTCTCTTCAAATGACATTTAAAACTTCACTTCACCTCCTTCAAAATGGCGCTCCAGTTGAGGCGCATTGGTTCCATGTTTTGTGCTCCGGTAGAAAGTGGCACATTACATCAAGATTTTGTGCCCCCCTTATGTCTTGGCGCACTGGTCAAGGATTTTGCGCTCCCTTCAATACTTAGCCATTTTTTCAACTCTCTCAGGGCAAGGTATATTGAAAAATATATTTAAGTATAAAATTTTGAATTTTATACTTTAAATATTTTTCAATATACCTTTCAAGATGTTTGAGATAGGTCTCGAATCCATCGGATTTAACATGTAGATTATAGAATTTGGAGGATCCACCAGATTTCAAACTTAGTCAATTTTTTAGGATTTTCAAGATATCAGGATACTAGACTTAGTCATTTTCAGGATCTCAAACATGCGTTAGGATTGATCTCAATGTTCATTATTTGGATGGAATTTGATCAAGACTCTTCATTACTGCAAGTTCATGTTCCAGATGAGACCTCCAGTTATAAAGCAAAACCTTCTAGGAGAGAGACTTATTGTTGGATTGGTAGAGGAAACGAACCTAAGACATCATCCAAAACTAAATGCAAAGCATCAGAGCTCAAAAAAGGGGGGGGGGGGGGGGTCCCCATTTGCAATGGGGCGATGTGTGATTAGGTCACAACATCTAGCGTCAACCCGAATAAATGTTCCTAAACATTTCAAAGACAAAGACTTAATCTAGACCCAAAAACTTTAGACACTCCTTATCAACCTATCAACTAGCTAGACGACAAACTCAAAAGGAAAAGAATCATAGATTGGATCATGACACGACACCTTCTGATGTGTGATTAAAGATAGATTTTGATTAAAACAATTTCTTGAGTATTCCAAAGATAAACAAATGTCAAGTTTCAACATTTCCATGTACACCCACACATTTAGACCAAATATACAAAACTTCCTGATCAAAGAATCAAAACCAATTGCCAGCATGACTATCCATATTCGAGGATTAAAGTGCAAGCACTTGTGTTCATTTCCATCCCTTAGAAACTAGGATCATCTAAGCTCACCTGTCTCAAGCTAAGTAAATTCATGAAAACGGATGGATGGATGTATATACATATGATGGTATGCAATGACATTGAACAGAGCTATGGCGGAATGAAATGAAAATGATATACAAGTGGAAATGAAATGAGACGGAAGGGAGTGAAATGAGACAGGATGTCTCTACCATGACCTCTGTTTGCCAAGTTTTCATCATGATACTTATCCAGGGCGCCACCAGAGGTGGTTTTCACCTGTGGACGAAATTTTTCTCTTTACTAGTTTTTCATTTTTTTCATCATTTTTCTTTTACTAGGAAGATTGAAAAATATTTAAAGTATAAGTTGGAAGATTGAATTTCTTATACTTCAAATATTTTTCAATATACCTTTCAAGATGTTTGAGATAGGTCTCAAATCCACCGGATTTAACATGTAGATTATAGAATTTGGAGGATCCACTAGATTTCAGACTTTGTCAAATTTTCAGGATTTTCAGGATATCGGGATACTAGACTTAGTCATTTTTAGGATCTCAAACATGCGTCAGGACTAATCTTAGTGTTCATTATTTGGATGGAATTTGATCAAGACTCTTCATTACTGCAAGTTCATGTTCCAGATGAGACCTCCAGTTATAAAGCAAAACCTTCTAGGAAAGAGACTTATTGTTGGATTGGCAGAGGAAATGAACCTAAGACATCATCCAAAACTCAAAAAAAAGGAGGGGGGGGGGGGGGGGGGGCTGCAATGGGGCGATGTGTGATTAGGTCACAACATGATCCAAGATCAAAAAGGAAATAGATGTCAATCAGACATAATACAAGCAGCCCACCTGTTAGAGTTTATGTACATGACAACATCGTTTAATATCCTAAGGTCCCATAGACTGCTTGGTATCGTAGACATTATTAAAAACTTTCATTTCGTTTCACATCTAAAAAGGTCACAAAAAAGCAATATTGATTGCAAGATGCAGGTGCTGTGATATGGAGACATGTGGCACAAGGAGCCAAGAGGTGGGCAATGTGTTATGGAGACGCATGACATGTGGGACGTAGCAGACAACATAAGGGCAAATGATGAATAAAGCAGACCCGATACAAATATGAAACCTGATTTGTATCGCCATACCACGTCCAAAGAAGGATGCGATGGAGGATTTGGTGTGCCACAAGGTACTGGACGTGATGCCTTCGTAAAATCCTTTTATTAAATTATTGCAACCGGATAAAGCATAAGACAAATTGACGGCACTTAAAGTAAAGGCGTCCAAGAATTAAAGGCCACTGGATAAAATGGAAACATAAAGCCCCAAGAAAAATCGAAAGTAGCTAGCAATCAACCAGGAGACACGAAATATGAAAATTCGGTCGTGTAACTGAACATAATCAATTTTGAATGAATGAAAGCTTTTAATAATGTCCACGAGGCCAAACAGCCTATGGGACCACCAGAAACCAAAACACCCAACAAGAGAACCAAAGCACCCAAGAAAACGTAGAACCAAAACAGGCAGAACCCCACATAGCACCTAACTGAAACCCCCTTCCTTTTGGATCCTAGACCTCCTGCTATGAATTTTGGTCAAATACACTACAAATTTAGCTATCCTCTCTTCTTCAAACAAGTTGGTCAAAGAGCCCACATTCAAAGTATCACGATAATTGGCCCTTATATGCTTGTAAGCTGGGCACTCCATGATGTAGTGCCATTCCGTCTCTACTAGCTCCAAAGTGCAGAAACAACATATTCTCTCTTCCCACTCTTCTTTTGGCCTCTCCCACCTTCTGGTTTCACATCTAAGTTGGTGCGAACTAGTCCTTATCTGGGCCATTAACATTTTCACTTTCCATTTTATTTCCGCTCCTATGTAGTTCTTTTGTGTGTGGTCATGAGAAGGATTAAAATGCTTTATGTAGTATTCTCTTTTCCTCCCCCATTGCCTTGCCCACATGTTTACTTTCACTTTTTCTTGCATGTACTTTTTAATATACTCTTTAGTATTTGGACACTCTTTCATGCTTATGTCCCACTTATTCATCCACCTGTCATTTTGTTTCATCCACATACTCTTCCTTCTTGTTAATTTTTCCTTTAAAGCCATCTTGGGCCATCGGATCAGCTCCATGTTCTCAAGTCTCTTTAAGTAACTTAGCATCCAGGTCAACGCCGATGCCTCAACAAGAAAGGCACTAGCCTCATCTAGCGCAATCTCATAAGGAACCAACGCTTTTGTTCTAAAACTACATGTGATTAGATGCTTTTTTAACCTCTCTATCTGTCTCCACTTCATCTTTGACGTGTTGCCACCCCAGACCTCGCACCCATATAGCACCACCAGCAGCCCAAAAAGAGTCTTCTTAGTTTTCCAGTCCCACAATTCAGCACTTCTACATCAATTTTGCAATGAGTATAAAGCTTTCCAACCCCCTGTATCCTTTTTGCCCTACACGTCTCCCAATTGAGCTTATTGTGGAAATCCAAGCCAAGATACTTGTATTCATTGACCACTTGCAGGGGGCTACCTTCAAAGACAAATTCCACTGACGTCTTCTTTCTTTTCAAGATAAAGATCATGATCTTAGTTTTGCTGGTGTTCACTTGCATCCCAACCTCTTGACAAAACAATTCTAGAGCTTTTAGGTGTTCCTTCAGGTCGTGCACTGTTTGTGCCATTAGGATAAGATCATCCGCATATAATAGCAGCTTTATAACATAACTGGCTAAGTGGACACCCCCTCCACCAAACTTGTCTATCCATTCCTCTAATTTGTCAATGTACAAACCAAACAAGGTAGGAAATAGAGGACAGCCCTATTTAACCCCAATGTCACTCCCAAAACATTCTGATAGACCTTGTTTGGTTCTAATTTTGGCTCGAACTTGATCATACAGCCTATGAAGAGCATCTCTATACATTTTCGGAATTCCCAACTCTTCCATTCTACTCCATAACTTGCTTCTAAGAACAGTATCAAATGCCTTCTTGAAGTCAACAAAATAGCAGAAGGCCTCTTCTCCTTGTTTATCCCAAACCTTCTCAATCAAGCATCTGAGGGTAATGCAGTGGTCAATTGTAGAATGTTTTGGCCTAAAACCTGCTTGCCCTTTCACCCTCTTTCCCTCCCTTTCTGCCCACATACTGATTCGGTGCTCAACCATACTCCCGAAGAGCTTGCCAAAAAGAGGATTGATCATTATAGTGCAGTAGTTCAAGGGGTTATTGACATCACCGCTTTTGAGCAACAGGATGACGACACTGGTTGTCCAATTCTCTGGGAAACCATTTTGTATGACCACATTAAATATTCTTTTGATGTGTGGTGTAAGGGCTTCCATACCCCATTTTATGAACTCCGCTTGTAAGCCATCTATATCACGCGTTTTCCCTGCTGCTAACTTTTTAATTCCATCCTTAATGTCTTTCATAGAAAAGAGTTTGGCCCTTGATTTGATAACTAGGGGGGACATCTTTATTTTGATCACGTTTAGACAATATCTTTGCATAGTTAAGCCATTGAGAGTCCGTAATGTTGTTCTCTATAACTGATTTTTTATGTTGCAATTCCTTCCAGAAGCCTCTCGGGTTGTGTTTCCCAAGAGAGACCAGCTCTTTCCTTCTTGTCTGCATATAAGCCTCTTTTTTTCTTCTAACAAGATTTACATATTCCTTTTTATTTCCTCGGGTTTTCAGCATTCTCTTTGCTGTCTTGCAGTCTTCATCATACCATGAATTAGCCGGGAAACTGATTTTGCTTCTCTTTTTAGGCCTAGACCTTTTGCACAAATTGAGTGCTTTGTGGATTATCATTGTCAACTTATTGCTGCCTATTGTTCTCCTATTTATATTGACCATCTTGTCATCTTTTCTCCCCTGCAACTGTTTTTCAAGTGTTGTTCTAAAGATCTCTTGGTTCTCCTATGTCAATAGGACTATGCCTTGAGGTGCCATTTCCTTTTGGTTTTGTCGTAATCTATTTTGATGATGATTTTGAGTGTCTTTTTGCATGCTGATCCTTACATAAATGGGATTGTGATCAGATTTCATCTCCATAGGACAGTCTCTCACCTCTACTTCCGTTAGCCTTGACAACAAATTCTGAGAACAAATAATATAATCCACCACACTTTGCCCATTGTATGTTTGACATGTGATATTCCCTAAACTCGGCAATGTTTTGATACCATTGCAAATAATCAAACTCTACAAGTTGCATAGTCCTAGCAATTCTGCCCCGTACTACGTGATACCACCTTTTCTATCTTGAGAGTCCCTTTTCCACTTTTGGTTTTCTTCCTCTTCTAACCATAGAGGGTTGCCCTTTACTCCCTCCTGATCCCTAAGATATAGAGCTTGGCTATTTGATGTTCTAGCATTGAAGTCTCCCATTAAAATGATGCCCCCTACTGCACTATAAGTACATATGTCCTTTTTTAGGGCTGCATACAGATCTTCTTTGTCTAAGTTCCTCTTATACGATTTTGACCCATAAGGAGCAAAATAACATGCGTCAAGATAGATTGTGGCTTCCCTTCCTTTCACTTTCATCCATATGTACTATTTGTTTGGGTCTTCTTTTTCCACCTATGTGATTCTCTCCCAAGACTCTCTTACCAAAACTGTCACACCCCCATGACCATTGCCACTTTCGGTGAGCTCATTCCAAACTGAAACCTTCCTATAACCCTCAAAATTTGGTACCTTACAGCCCTCATGTTCATGTGTCTCAGTGAGAACAATGAAGTCTTTTCCCTCCGCTATGGGCGCTAAACTAGGACCTTGCCTCCAAGGGTAACCTCGGCAGTTCCAGTTTACCATTGTGAGGTGTTCCTGGGGAGTCCCACCTTCCTATTTAGCATGCGCTATCTTGTTGCTAATTTGGGCATTCCCTCTATACAACCACGCTTCATTCCCTACATTTCTCACCTCTACAACTTTCTCCCATTCCTTCCTTCTTTTGTCTAGCTGTGATGGAGTTAAATCCTCATCTATGTAGAATTGTGTGCCCTTAAGAAATCTTTTGTTTCTTAAAATTTTGTTCTTGTCCTCCATGTTTTCCAAGGTTACTTTTACATTTCTATTTCTGCCCTCTTGTGTCACTCTTCCAATTCTGCTTACCTGATGAATGTACCCTGTCCACTCCAACTTGTCTGCAAAGAAATCTTTTATTAGCTTGTTAGTGTGCTCTCCTTCCCCATGATCTTTCAAACCTTTTATTATTATATTTGCTACTTTATCATGTCGATTTTTTTCTTCCCACATTTGTAACTTGACTTGTTTTTCTATAAGTTCTCTTTGATTCGTTGCTGGCCCTTTTGCTACTTGTGCCCACAACTTTGCTTCTTCTAGTTGTTCTTTCAACTTAGCTTCCTTGATTTCCATATTTGCCATGGCTGTTTGAAATTCTTTAAACTGAGTATTGTCCTTCTCTGTTGCCTTAGGAATATTCTTGCCATTAACTTGTTTTATTTCCTGTTTCATGGTCAGAATTTCTTGCTGGCCTATTTTCATTTGTAATGTCCCCATTTTGAGCCAAGTTATATTTGCTAGTTGATTTTGTTTCTATGCATGGAGAACCGGAAAGTTGGATCAACTAGTGTGCTATTGAGCTATATGGGAAATGCAATATTAAAATTGTATTTTCAATTATTTGATTTGAATTTTCAAATGATGGAATAAGAGGGAAAATGGAATCTTTAATTACATTTTCTCTAAATCAATTTTTATGGAGTTAGTGTGGAATAAGGGTGTTCGCCCAATGGAGATATAGGTCCAAACTAAATTCAAAAAAACAAAGGATATTGATCGATTGGCACATTTTATGAGGATCATTGAATTATGTTGGTTTGTGCATTGCTTAAGAAGTCAACGACTATCTAGGAGAGGAGCGATCCATCCCAAGGAATTCCAACAGCCAAGTCAAGGTGAAAGATATATTTTTAAATGCAAAATTCATTTATTTAATGATTGCATTTGATCGCCCAACATTAAGCTAATGGTTGGAGCATTCACCCAAGTCTAATGCATTTAAAATAACAATTGTATGGAATTCAATGCATACGCCTATGCAAGGATCGGCAGCTAAGGCAAGGGTTTTATTAAATGCAAATATCATCATTTAATGCATGCACATGAGGTAGTTGTGGATCGATGCAAGTATAGAGGAGCATTTTAAATGCACGTTCATAAATTGAATGCCAAATATCTAGTCGGTTACATCAAGGATCAAGATTTTAAATGCTTTGAAGGATATTAAATGATTGCATGCAAGTTATTGGGAGACGCCAAGGCAAGGTGTGAGAATTGTAAATGTAATAGATGTATCTCATTTAAACAATTAAAGATTGTTTTAAATGAGTGTTTTAGATGTAACTCATTCAATATTGTTCAAGTTCATTGCTCATCATTGGTGGAATTCAAGATACATTCTAAAATGCCAAAAAGAGGGGCGTCCATGCTTGAGGAGTTTAAATAGAGGACTTGAACATTAATTTGAAACATATGATGCTATGGTTGTTTTCAGTGGTTTGAAGAGAAGAATCATAGATGAATAAACCCTTGGTCGTAATTGATGCAAACCAAGGTAGTTTATGAGTGTTTGATGGAGTTTATGGCATGATATAGTGACTGGTTTTTCATTACAGTCATCTGATAATTTGTAATACGGGGTTTTTAAAATCATTGGAGACATCTAGAAGACATTTGGCACACCTAGGAATTTATCGATTGCATTTGGAGGCAAGACTTTGGCATTTTCATGAAATCTGGGCATATTGCAGTCAGCTACAGGTCTGTTACAGCCACCTACAGGTTCAACAAAGTCAAATACATGTGGAATTGAAGATATATGATGTCAAAGTTCATGTGGAAGCCAAAACAGCCCTACTGATTTGCATATTAGGGTATTTGGAGGCTTAGTTTGCAAGATCTCTCTTCTATCATTGGCTGATCATCTACAGTGCTATATCAGAGATCATATCAGTAATATCAGTCCATGATTTAGTGATTTGTATTGATGTTTTATTGTTGTCATTGGCTGAATTCATTAGCCATTCATTCTTCATAGATTTGGCAATATTTGTAGTGAAGTTTGGATGTAATTATGCCTCTTATTCATTAACATTTGAGGTCTGATATACATATGACAGTGACTGATTTTTTTATGACAGCAGTTTGTATGTGAAGTCCTTTCATTTCCAATCAATGATATATGCAAAGGAGTTTGGAAGTTTCATATTTGTGTAATTGAAATTTGAAATCTTATCTAAAAGTTGCGAAAAAATTTCAGGTCATCCTAGAAAGGTATATCACAATATTGACCTGCAGTTGAATTATTTCCTCTTTAAGCAGCTTGTTTTCATGCGTGATTTGCCGATTAGAAGCCATGATCTCTTGCAATTTATTGTCTTTCATCATCCCCAACACTTCTATGTTTTCGAGTCTCCTCTTTAAGCTCATTAACTCACTAACATACAAGTCTGAGGACCATATCAATGGAGTTGAGCTCGGGCTGTATTGATCATGGTTGTCATCCTTCTCAGCTTCTAGCTCTATCTCCACTTCCCGTTGCTTCATATCCTCGCTGCCCTTGCTAAGGTGATTCTCTTATCATCCTCTTTCATTGCTCCCCTTTGGACTATGCTTGTTGTCTTGTTGTGCCACCACCACTAACTGGTTTTCATGGTTTTCTTGTCCTTCTACAGTGGGCTTTACTTGCTCATGCGTTGACCCAAAATTAGTTGCTTCCCAAATAAAACTCCTTAACTTAGGTAGGATTATGACGAATTTATTGTTTCCCAACCGCTTTAGCTTTCTTGCTATTTTGACTTGTCTGTGTTGCAGAATCCTCCTGTATTGCTTGGCATTTACAAATGCTCGGGCTTCTCCTGTGCCTAAGTTTTTGACTTGAGTGTATCCTTGGTTTTGAGAGTGCAGAAGTGACTCCAAAATCTCTACTGTTATGAGAGGACAGGGGTCTTGTTTCTCTATGTAGTATGTTATACCATATGCTACTAACATACCTGTCTGCGGTGCCTTTTTAAAATTTGTTATGCTCTTTCCCCCTCTTTTGCCTCCGTGTTCCTCCTATGAAATCTTATATAACTGTTTTGACGGTGCCCCCATTTCTTGTATTGCTATTTTACTCACCATACTGCCTAGCTGCACTGTATTCACTCTGTTGAATGCAGATGACTTGGTTTGAGAACCCTGAGACCCAGTTTACCCGTATTTCAAGGTTTGAGAGGTTCCAGGTTTGAGGTAAATGCTATTGCATGAAGAATATAAAAATGCGCCACAAACCCACTCAGAGAAAAAAGCTTTGAATAAAAGAAATGGCAGATGTAACTTTATAAGTTGACCTAAGTAATATGCACGACCTTTGCTTTTGTATCATGTGGCCCCACTGTCGTTATTCTTCCCAGGCTGCCGACAAAGTTTTTGGGGAAGACAGTACCGTGGCCCACAGAAACGACAGCTATCCCCAGCTCCAAAAGAAAGTCCAACTCCTGAAAATCTACCTCACCGGTCGGGAAATTTACCTCTGCCACATTTTACAACTGCCCTGCCTGCTTGACGCCCTGGATGCCGCCTGAAACCCTACCACGATGCTTGAAACCCTACCGCGATGCCTTGAAACCCTACCGCGATGGAGACCAAAGAAAGGCCTGGACCATGCGGGCCAAGATGAGATTGATGTGCAGAGTACCCATGTCATATTCCCCCATGATCATATTGTATTATAACAAACCTTATAGTCCACATTTATTCCAAATATATTACAAATGTATTTTGCATACATATAATACATGATAAATTAACACCGCATTTTGTATAAGCAACGGATGTCTCCAATCGCTACATCTCTTGGGCGATTAAACTCCTTCGTGGGTTTTTAAAGGAGAACTTTCCCTCCTCCAAAGGCAGCAAAAAAGATACATTCCTCTCTGCAATAGGAAATAACAGGAGCAGCATCATATACAGAATAATTCCAGGGCTCTGCCGCAACCAGACACCATACACAGCAAGGTACGTCATAATACTCTTACTCCATTAATACATGCTTTACCTGATTTGTATGCATATACCTTGCATCTAACGAATAATGTACTCTGATTTCTAAGAATAACTGTGTAAAAGATATCTTGGTTCAGATTCGAATAGGCATTAGGATTAATAAGTGTATTTCATGACTTAGTACTCTAAAATCGGCTCATTATGTTAATTAGAGTAATTCAAAGGTATGCCATATATCATTACTGTATTATATGCTTCATGATTACCTGAGATAGGGAATAATGCTTGGAAAACATGTTGAATCATGAGATTAACATATAACCTCATATGAGATGGTGAGTCTGAGATGTATAGTAGCCAACATGGGTATGTTTTGTCCCTTGTCTCAGTAGGTGCAATGGCACCCCTTGGACAAGTGGAAAGTGGCCCTTGTCTCAGTAGGTGCAATGGCACCCCTTGGACAAGTGGAAATGGCCCTTGTCTCAGTAGATGCAATGGCACCCCTTGGACAAGTGGATATGGCCCTTGTCTCAGTAGGTACAAAAAGGTACCCCTTGGACAAGTGGAAGTGGCCCTTGTCTCAGTAGGTGCAATGGCACCCCTTGGACAAGTGGATATGGCCCTTGTCTCAGTAGGTACAAAAGGTACCCCTTGGACAAGTGGAAGTGGCTTTTGGCTCCAATTAGTGAAGAAGTCACCCCTCGTGCCAAAGGATTAATAGTGGACCCATTATTAGCCAAAGGGCATCCTTTCACCTCATCTCATATGAAGTTAAGAGTTAATGCATGGATAGTGATAGGAAAAAATGATAAATATATATATACTGATAGAGATCATGACATTAATGATAAAGAATATCATAGTGAACTTAAGAGGAATATATGAAATATAAGTGATAGAGAATGCGTATTGAGAGTAATCACAAAGATTATGGATACAAGATAGAAAATGATAATTGATGTTAATTATTGAAAATCTAAAGGCAATGTTCTTATGTGATTGAATATCTATTGCTATAATTGAAATTAAGAAAGTTTGGTATAATAACGTTCTCTTTGCAAGTTGGAAATGTGTTCAAAGTTTTGAAAATGTTGACTTGTGACAAGGGGACATTACAGTGGTATCAAAGCGGTCTTCCTGCCATCCTGTGAAGTAATCTTATGCAAGCATACACTAGAAGGAACCGCCAACTACTAGAAGAAAAAATGAACAACGAAATGAGGGCCTTCATGGAAGCCACTACCAAGGCCATAATGGAACAAAATGAAAGAATCACCAAAGCCATGATGGATCAAGGTGAAAAGACAACCCAAATGATTTTAGAGGCACTCCAAAAGGTGGGTGACACTACGGATCATCCAAAAACCCACTCAACCAATGGAAAGGAAGTAGCCTCTAACCAAGCTGAAAACAGTAATTCTTCATCAAGCACACGAGTTCCACTACCACCCTTCTTACCAAGCGAAGACAATCCAATAACGACAAATGACATCATCCAAGAGATGAGCACTGAAGACATGATTAGAGCCTATGCAAACTTAGATCCCGAACTAAGAAATCTTGTATCCTTCGGTGAATTTAGCAACTCCAAAAGGAATGAACTAGCGAGAAAGGAAAAGAGACCCATCAACAAAGATTTGAAGCAAAAGACTAATAAAGTAATCCTTCCCAACTTTGACGGGACAAGTAAAATCACTCCGCGTGCATGGCTAGAAAAATTAAATGATTATTTTCAACTTAGTCCCATGACCGAAAAAGATGCCCTTCAATTCGCCATTCTACACTTAGAGGGTTTGGCGTACGAATGGTGGCATCATGGAAAGCACACACAAGATCATGAAACTGTTAAATCCTATGAGGAATTTTCTAAAAGGTTCTTTAAGAAATTTGAACGCAGGCATCCTGAGCAAGATTTTAAGGACTTAACCCAAGTAAGGCAAAGAGGGACGGTGGACGAATATGTGAATGAATTCGAGGAAATAGCCCTCCGAGTTTCAGTGATGGAGAAGGGGAGGCTTACATTTCTATTCATCCAAGGCTTGAATGAAAAACTAAGAGGATTAGTGGGCGCACTTAAACCCACTACACTTGATGATGCCATAGAAATGGCCACCCAACTAGAACAAAACCAAACCCCTCAACCATTTACTAAACCCTTCCATAAGAAAGGAAGGTTTGATAAGACATACCACCGCAAAGATGAGAGGAAGGATAAAAAGCTATGTTTTACATGCGGAGCACCATGGACACTAGGACACCTATGTCACAAGCTACAAGATTTAAAAGAGAAAGGGCTATGTTTCAAATGTAAAGATAAATGGGAACGAGGTCACAAATGCGGGCAAGCTTGCATCATTGAAGCCTTAACCTATGAAGAGGAGGAAGAAAATCCGACAAAAAGGAGAAGGTATGAACCTGAAGAGAAAGTCACCCTAGCTGCTATATCTAAGGTATCTAAACATCATCCATTTAGAATTAGGTGCCACCTAAATGGTAACAAAATCACAGCTTTAGTAGATAGCGGGGCTACTCACAACTTTATAGATGAGACTTTAACCAAAAGAATGAAGCTAAACCCCCAAGAATTTGAAGGATTTATGGTATCCCTAGCAGATGATTCCACAAAAGAATGCTCAAGAATGCTACCACAATTAGGATTATCCATAGGGAGACACCCCTACCAAGATGACTTCTATGTGGTAAACATGGGAAACACGGATATGATTTTAGGCATGCCATGGCTGCACTCCCTAGGTAAAGTCACCATAGATTTTCCAAAATTAGAACTCTCTTTTGAAAAGCAAGGAGAAAGGATCACCCTTCATGGGCTATCTGATGGGTCACCTAGAGTTATCTCATGCAAACGAATGGCGAGAACTTTTAGACATAATCAAATAGAATGGGCAGCCCAATGCATGATCCTAGACAAGTCAACTCCATTAGGGCAAAACATTCACATAGATATTCAACCTATCCTAAGAAAACATAAGAAGGTATTCGATGACATACCACCGGGTTTGCCTCCCAAGCGGGGTTTTGAACACATAATTGAAATGGAAAGAGATGCAAAACCTGCTATTACTACCCCTTACCGACACCCCCAAAAATTCAAAGAAGAAATAGAGAAGACCATTAACGAACTCCTAGCAATGGGCCATATACAACCAAGTTCTAGCCCTTTGCCTCATCCGTAGTACTTGTGAAAAAGAAAGATGGCACTATGACGATGTGCATTGATTATAGAGCCCTAAATAAACAAACCATAAAAAATCGCTATCCAATCCCAAGAGTAGATGAATTAATTGATGAGTTACACAAGGCTAAGTACTTTTCTAAGATTGATCTTCGCTCCGGGTATCATCAAATAAGAATGAGGGAAGAGGACATACCCAAAACAGCGTTCCGATGTCATTATGGTCACTTCGAGTTCCTGGTTCTACCATTTGGGCTAACCAACGCCCCGGCCACCTTCCAGTCTTGTATGAACCATACCTTTCGAAAACAACTCCAAAAATTCCTCCTAATTTTCTTTGATGACATACTAATTTACAGCAAGACGTGGGAGGAGCACCTTAAGCACATAGAGGAAGTATTATCCATACTTGAGCAAAAGTCCCTTTATGCCAAAATCTCCAAGTGCGAGTTTGGGATGGAAGAAATCTTGTATTTAGGGCACAAGATTAGTGTAGAAGGTGTCAAGGTTGACGAAGAAAAAATTAAAGCCATAAAGGCATGGCCTAGACCAAAAACTCTAACCCAACTACGACGATTTCTAGGGCTCTGCAGTTACTATAGGAGATTTGTAAAGAATTTCTCCCGAATAGCAGCTCCCTTGTCAAACCTAACAAAAAGGGGATTATTTCAGTGGAATGATGCAACGGAGAGAACATTTGAGGAGTTGAAACATGTCATGAGTACATGTCCGGTTTTAGCTATACCTAACTTCTCCCTGCCCTTCAAGTTGGAATGTGATGCCTCTGGTGAAGGAATTGGGGCGATACTAATGCAAAATAAGCATCCCATAGCATTCGAGAGCCACAAGCTGACAATCGCAGAGAGACTTTACTCTACTTACAACAAAGAAATGTTGGCAATCATGCATGCTTTAGCCAAATTCCGACAGTACCTAGTATGTGGAAAGTTTACAGTCCGAACGGATCATAACAGCTTGCAGCATTTTCTAAAACAGCGTGATCTTAATCATAGGCAACAAAAATAGGTGAGTAAAATCCAAGCCTATAACTTTGACATCACTTATGTGAAGGGGAAAAATAATGTGGTCGCCGACGCACTCTCTCGAAGACCTTTCATATGTGCCATGACAAGCATTTCACCAGATTGGAAAAACATCCTCATAGCCGACTATGCTAAGGATCCTCTCACCATAAGTATACTTGAGGGTAACTTACCAAACGATGAATTCAAAGTCCAAGATGAACTTTTACTCTATAAGAATCGGGTTTATGTGATAGCTGAATCTAAGATAAAAGGGAAAATCCTTAGAGAATTCCATGATCAACCTCTAGCCGAACATCAGAGTTATTACAAAACCTACAAGCAAGTTAGAGAAAGGTTTGCGTGGAAAGGACTAAAGAAGGATGTGTTGAAACACGTGCAAGAGTGTGATACTTGTCAAAGGAACAAGGTGGAACAAACCCATCCAGCAGAGCTACTACAACCCTTACCCATTCCGCAACAAAAATGGAGTAGTATATCCATGGACTTCATAACTGGCCTGCCAAGAGCACAGGGCAAAGATTGTATATATGTGGTCGTAGATAGACTCACAAAGTATGCACATTTCATGGCTATCACTTCCGAATATAAAGCCCCTCAAGTAGCAGATATGTTCTTTAGAGAAATTTTTAGACTCCATGGTTTACCCGACACCATAATCAGTGATCGTGATAGCCGTTTCATGAGTTCCTTCTGGCAAGAATTGTTCAGATTATCCGGAACGGAATTGACCCCCAGTACTAGTTATCATCCGCAAACGGATGGTCAAACCGAAATTGTGAATAAATGGATTGAGGGATACTTACGAAACTATGTCACCAGGCACCAGAAGGCGTGGATTAAGTGGTTACATCTGGGTGAATATTATTATAATACAACACATCACATGTCAATCGGTATGAGCCCTTTCAAAGCTCTATATGGATATGAAGCTACTTCATTTGGAAGCCTAATTCTCCAAGAAAGTAGAGTTCCAAAAGCCAAGGATTTTGTTCAGCAACATGAAGACATTATGAGAGTTCTCAAAGATAATTTACATCATGCTCAAAATCAGTAGAAAATATATGCCGACCGGAAACGAATAGAAAGGACATTTGAGATAGGAGACAAAGTATTTCTAAGATTGCAACCCTATAAACAATCTTCCATAAGATCTAGTGGTGCCGAGAAGCTTAAACCCCGATTCTATGGGCCTTATAAGGTACTAAGGAAAGTTACAGAGGTAGCATATGAATTAGATTTGCCTTTGAGTAGCAAGATCCACAATGTATTTCACATCTCCCGACTTAAGAAAGTACTTGGTCAAAAGATCACCCCAAGTGAGGAATTACCTCCTCTCAATGATGAAGGACAATTAGTCCTAGAACCAGAAAAAATATTAAGCAAAAGAGAGAGAAAATTAAGGGGTCGAACTAGCATAGAGTATCTCATCAAAAGGAAAGGATTAACCATAGATGATGCTACTTGGGAAGAAGAGGATATTCTTGATCACCCAAATCTTAATTGCTTGAGGACAAGCAATCTTGAGTAGGGGGGATTGTCATATTCCCCCATGATCATATTGTATTATAACAAACCTTATAGTCCACATTTATTCCAAATATATTACAAATGTATTTTGCATACATATAATACATGATAAATTAACACCGCATTTTGTATAAGCAACGGATGTCTCCAATCGCTACATCTCTTGGGCGATTAAACTCCTTCGTGGGTTTTTAAAGGAGAACTTTCCCTCCTCCAAAGGCAGCAAAAAAGATACATTCCTCTCTGCAATAGGAAATAACAGGAGCAGCATCATATACAAAATAATTCCAGGGCTCTGCCGCAACCAGACACCATACACAGCAAGGTACGTCAGAATACTCTTACTCCATTAATACATGCTTTACCTGATTTGTATGCATATACCTTGCATCTAACAAATAATGTACTCTGATTTCTAAGAATAACTGTGTAAAAGATATCTTGGTTCAGATTCGAATAGGCATTAGGATTAATAAGTGTATTTCATGACTTAGTACTCTAAAATCGGCTCATTATGTTAATTAGAGTAATTCAAAGGTATGCCATATATCATTACTATATTATATGCTTCATGATTACCTGAGATAGGGAATAATGCTTGGAAAACATGTTGAATCATGAGATTAACATATAACCTCATATGAGATGGTGAGTCTGAGATGTATAGTAGCCAACATGGGTATGTTTTGTCCCTTGTCTCAGTAGGTACAAAAAGGTACCCCTTGGACAAGTGGAAGTGGCCCTTGTCTCAGTAGGTGCAATCACCCCTTGGACAAGTGGATATGGCCCTTGTCTCAATAGGTACAAAAGGTACCCCTTGGACAAGTGGAAGTGGCTTTTGGCTCCAGTTGGTGAAGAAGTCACCCCTCGTGCCAAAGGATTAATAGTGGACCCATGATTGGCCAAAGGGCATCCTTTCACCTCATCTCATATGAAGTTAAGAGTTAATGCATGGATAGTGATAGGAAAAAATGATAAATATATATATACTGATAGAGATCATGACATTAATGATAAAGAATATCATAGTGAACTTAAGAGGAATATATGAAATATAAGTGATAGAGAATGCGTATTGAGAGTAATCACAAAGATTATGGATACAAGATAGAAAATGATAATTGATGTTAATTATTGAAAATCTAAAGGCAATGTTCTTATGTGATTGAATATATCATTTATCTATTGCTATAATTGAAATTAAGAAAGTTTGGTATAATAACGTTCTCTTTGCAAGTTGGAAATGTGTTCAAAGTTTTCAAAATGTTGACTTGTGACAAGGGGACATTACAACCCAAGCCAAGAGTTTGAATATCCGTTACTTCGTTGCGAAGGAAGCTAAGTCATCTGCAGCTGAGTGCACCTCTAGGTTAAGGCTATAAATCTATGTAAAATTGTATATGGGGGGAATGTTGAACAATAGCCGAGACAAATATACTTGTTATATGTTATTAGATTTCGATCAATCTTGTGTTCTCGTCTAATGATAATTTATATATCTGAGTGTTATAATGAATTCTATTAAATGTAATCATTTCGCATGAATTACCCTATTATTATCTTTTGTACATGCTCAGATAATTACTTTCCAACTGAATTTTGAAAAATAATTTGTGCACATTTGTGGTAGTTATTGCTCAAAATATCTTTCAAGTTCTTTTCCTTTGACTCGGGCATCATTCATACTGGAAGGTTGTGCGTGACTGGTGACCATATGAATGATCTTGGAATTGCAAGGGATTCAGTTACCGCAATGGAAACTCATTGATAGGGTTACCTCTCTTTCTCCCTACCCCTTGTTTTATTTTCACCTTTTTTTATCATGATTTTAGTTTATTTTTCCTGAGTATGAACCTGGTATAAAAATGAAAACAAAAAGTACTTTCTTTTAAAATAATTCATACTCTTCTCTTAATGTTTTGCAAAAATTAAAAAAAAAATACTTCCAACCTGGGTGCAACTTAATTCATAAAATCTGGTTTAATCTGTACTTTAAAGTGCATGTAAATGATATCAATGTGGTTGAAATCATATTATCTGTAAAGGGATTTATTGATGTTCATGAGCCTGTCCTCAATCCTTACCATAGTTAACTGGGAAGTCAGCAACCTTGTCAGTGTAGACCTGAAACTCTCTCTGGCATGTCTTGACAGTATATCATTCCTCGAAGGAATATCTGAGCCTTGGAGGGTCATATACCCTTTTCAAAAGAGTTATTATAATCACAAAGTTGATGTGTCAACAAAACCCATCAACAACATGTTTTTCGGTTACAATTCAATTTCTTTTTGGTCAAACCTCAGGCTTGATCATCGTGCCATGTGGCAGATCAAAACAGTGCAGTCTTTGATCTAGGTCATAATTACATGCAATAAATAGCAGGTCTTTCATGAACTATGCTACTATTCTTCTACGGTTAGACCAACACTTATATGATGCAACTGGAAATTGTCAGCAGGAATATGCAATTGAGGTGGGTGTAAAACAGACAAGGCACAATAATTAAGAACAACACTATACAAGAAAAGAACCAGGTTAATCATTCAAATGACATTAAGTGAGAATGATTGCATGTATTGATCTTAGAGAGAGGATATAAGCTTCTCACGAGGTTATGAAGAAGAGAATTCTGCATCCAGATGAAGCTGCAATACAAACCTTAAAGAACAATTGAGGAAACGAGATGAAGATTCAGCTTACGAACCTTAACAAGACATTAGCATATCAAGCAGCCATGTAACAATACTAGTCTTTTTATTTTCATTGATATGCAAGCCAGCAGCGATTTTTAAAAGGTTGTTCCTGATGTATTAAGGATCACTTTTGTACATTAAATAAATTTGAAGAATTGTAATGTAAATGCAACATTCTCAAATTTTCAAGCAAGTTATAAGATTGGTAAAATTCCCAGTAAACAAATCATATCGTTTTGTCATAAATATCTATCAAAAAAGATAAAGCAAACCTTAAGGTAGTGCACATCACTCCCACAAATACCCACAGCCTTGATTTGTACTCTTACATCTTCAGAGCCTGTCAATCCCAACAAACTACTATTAGTTATAGGGTGCCTAATCAATCAAGTTTTTTGGTCAAATAAGAGGTAGGTTAATCAAAAACTAAATTACAGAATTGGACAGAGGCAAGTGGTATATGCATAAGAAAATATGATAAGAAAGGTATGAGTTAAACATTACAACTCCCGTCTCACCTCACTAAACAATTAAAACAAACATATTTTGTAGAAAATCAAGCATATTTAATTTACACAGAAGCAACACTTATAGACAAGGCTGATAGCGTGTAGAAAGCAGTTTCTACTTTATGGCATATGTCATCAACATCATTTCCTACTTCTGCATTACCAGCAAATTACCTAGAAAGAAAAAGATCATTACCTTTTTGGTTGTTATTACCCTCCCTTATTGGCATTACATCCTTGCTTCTTGCACATATAGAAAGAAACATGAACTCACTTCTTTCCCGAGAAGAGCTGGTTTAACCACCATCCTTGTTCTCCTTGGAAAACTTAGAATTTCTGTTTTATTATCCTTTCTGAAGAAGGCTACATTTTGAAGCTCCACTCTTCTATTAAGCACAATTTGTACCCTAGTCTCGTATTGGATAAATATATCAAACAATTGAGAAAATAAGGAACTTTCTCACGGGCAACAATACTTGTGACAAAAATCTCATGATCCTGAGAAAAGTCATTGACGACCAAGGAAAAAAAGTTACACATCTTTAATCACCTTTCTTATCACTGCCAATTGATCCTTTAATTCTCTGCTCTTTACCAAGTAGATGGTTACATCATCAGTTTCCAACATTTGAACTTGTGCTTTAAGCATCAGTTTTCCAGAAAGATTCTTATTTTGGAAGAGATTCTATCTTAACCCAAATCTCATGAGCAGTGGTATGAGAAAAGATGTGAGGAGTGAGATTATTCCTTGCCAAGTCTGAACTGATGTGTTTTTCTCTGATATGGTAAAAATCTGAATTAATTATTATTTACAAAAGAGCAAAGCTCTTATAAAGAATTACAAATGTGATGTTTCTAAAATACAGAACATAGATGTTTCTAAGACAAATTAAAGCTAATCTAAACAACAGAATTAGACACAACCTAATATGTTACAATATTGACCATTAATATAAACTATCTAATTTTATTTTAATACCCTCCCTTAATGGTCAATCTATCAACTACACCAAGGTGCCCTCTAAATTTGACAAACTTATCCGAGCTCAAAGACTTGGTGAGAATATCTGCAGTCTGGTCCTTAGTTGGAACATACTGCAACATCATTGATCCATCTTCGACAAGCTAGTGGATGAAATGACAATGAAGTTCAACATGCTTTGTCCTTTCATGGAAGACTGGATTTTTGGCATGTTTTAGCACCCATTGATTGTCACAGTGCAAGGGTGAAGACCCTGCTCGAGACATTTGCATGTCAGAAAGCATCCTTCGAAGCCAAACTGCCTCACACGCTGCTTTAACAGTTCCTCGATATTTAGCTTCAGTCGAGGAAAGAGCCACCGCCTACTACTTATTGCTTGTCCATGTAACTACACATGTTCCCAAACTGAAAACATGCCCAGAAATAGACTACCTGTCATCAACAGAACCTACCCAATCTGAGTCTGTAAAGCCAATCAGCTTAGGATCTTTGCACCTACCATACAGAAGGCCAAAGTCAGCAATGTCTTTCACATATCTCAACACACGCTTCGTTGCAACCCAATGTTCAGCTTTAGGGGCTGTCATGAAGTGAGAGATATAGCTCACTGCAAAACTAAGGTCAGGTCTAGTGGTAGTGAGATAAATGAGGTTGCCCACTAGTTGCCTTAACGTTGATTCATTCTCCACAGGTGAATCAGAATTGGCTAATAACTTCAGCCCTTTCTCCATACGTATAGATGCAGGTTTGCAATCTGTCATCTGGATTTTGAGCATACTTGGACTGAGAGATAAAGATGCTATCATGAGTCTGCCAAACCAACCTCAACACTTAGGCAATAATGCAGAAGTCCCAAATCTGTCATGTCAAAGGATTGACTAAGATTATGTTTGATCTCCTCAATCAAATGTCCCGAGCTGCTAGTAATGATCAGGTCATCAACATAGACAACAAGCAAAAGAATATCATCACCACACTTTTTTACATACAAATTAGAATCAAGACTCCTTTGAAAACCATGATCCACTAGGTACTTATCAATTTTCATGTACCATGCCCGCAGAGCCTGTTTAAAGCCATAGAGTGCTTTCACCAGTCTGCATACTTGGTGTTCTTTACCAGCAACCTTGAAGCCAAGAGGTTGCGTCATGTAGACTTCTTCCTGTAGATCCCCATTGAGGAATGCACTCTTGACATCCATTTGATGGACTTTCCATCCAAACTGGGCTGCAATAGCGAGGATAAGCCGAATGGTACTCATCTTGGCTGTGGGAACAAAAGTCTCCTCATAGTCAATGCCCTCTTTTTGTGAGAACCCTTTGGCTACTAACTGAGCCTTATACTTATCAAAGGTTCCATTAGCCTTATACTTAACTTTATACACCCATTTGCAGCCAATGGGCTTCTTCCCAGGTGGAAGATCAGAGAGGACCCAAGTGTTGTTCTTCAGAAGGCTATGATGTTCAGCTTCCATAGCCTGTTCCCACTCGGGTAGACATTTAACCTCTGAATATGTTTGAGGCTTAGAGATGCTATGAAGGTTGGCCATAAAAGCAAAATTAACTATACTCTATTGCTTGCTCTTTTTCCGAGCAGATCTACCCTCAATCAATTCATTATCATGAAGATCACCTATGGTCTTAGCCCACCATTTAGGCCGGAGAGTAGAAGTACCAACATCTGAATCAGGAGGAACAACATCAACTGGGGCAGCTAGAACCAAATCATCTGGATGGGGATCTAGATCATCCTGAGGAGGGGTGGGTGGTGGACCAGGAGGTTGAGGTGCCTCTACATCTGCAGAATCCATCCCATCAGGTGGAGCTAGGGGAAGGCGAACACCCAAATCACAAGCCTTCAGAGGCTGATCCTCAAGGCTGACAGAAGGAGAAGACAGATGAAAGGGCCCAGTAGCTTCATCAACCACAACATCACGACTGAAGATGAGTGATCTATATCTACATCAATCAACATATCTATATCTACATCAATCAACATGTATGCCTTATGATTCTCAGTGTAACCAATGAACATGAGTTTGTGGCTTTTGGAATCCACACGAGCAATAGAACCAAAAACTTTCAGGTGGCTGACCCTAGGCTTGCGTCCAAATCAAGCTTCTTCAGGAATCATCTTCTTGACTGCATATGTAGGAGATCGGTTGAGAAGATAAACTGCAGTGTAGACTGCTTCAGCCCAGAACTTCTTAGGGACATTTCTATGCTCTAGCATAGAACGAGCCATTTTAGTAATGGTGCGATTCCAACGCTCAACGACACCATTCTGCTGAGGGGTGTAGAGTGTAGTAAGTTGGCGCTTAATGCCATGTGCAACACAAACACTAGAGAAGTTAGAAGAACAAAACTCCCCCCCATTATCAGACCTAAGAGTGACTATCTAAGAGCCTAACTCTTTCTCAACTAAAGCCTTAAACTGCTGAAATATACTGAACACCTCTAATTTATTTTTAAGAAAATACACCCACATTTTTCTGCTGAAATCATCAATAAATAACAAAAAATACCTGCACCCGGTAATTGAAGGAGTGTTCATTGGTCCACATACATCAGCGTGAACCAACTACAATACCTTGGATGCTCTCCATGAATCACCATCTGAGAATGGAGTCCGATGTTGCTTTCCAGCATAACAAGCTTCGCATACTACATGAATCTGAGTCTGAATCTCAAGTAGACCACCAACCAGATCATCTCTAGATAACTAAGAGAGATAGTGCATGTTCAGATGCCCATAATGCTGATGCCAGAGTTTGCTGATGGAAGTACTCCTGGCTGCCATTGCATGCTCTTGAGAATCACTAGAATCAACAAGTCTATACAGACCATGATCCTCAAGTCCCTGAACAACTATAGTGCGAGTCTCTCTATCAACAATGCTGCATTTGTGCATGCTGAAAACAATATCTAGCTGAGGAGAGTGCCGCATAATTTGACTAACTGAGAGTAGATTCAGCTCCATGCCAGGTACAAAGTATACATTGAGAAATATTAAATTTCTCCTTCCAAATTGAATCTACACATTGCCCTTCCCGACAACAGTATACTCTTCACCTCCTCCAAAGATGACAGGATCTCTGAATGACATGTACTCCATGAACCAATCTCGATGATGAGTGAAATGCCGAGATGCACCTGAATCTATATACCAAGCAAAGGATTTGACATGATCTGCTGGTCTCTTTGCCATAAAGGCATAGAAAACAGACTCCTTCTGCTCAGTGTGCTCTGCAACATGGGCTTTCAATTTAGACTCTACTTGCTTGGACTGTTCAGAAGCCAAGCGTTTCCGGAAATCTTTCTTCTTGGAAGGGTCCTGTGATTGACCTTGACTGGGTTGCTGAGAGGGCTGATTTTTGCCCTTATTCTTTGAAAGGCCTTGGCAGCAAATGCCTGTTCTGTGGAGGATGAGCTAGCAGTGCTTCCAAACTGCTGTTTCCATCGATCCTGCTGCAGAAGTTTGTTGCACAGTTCAGGAAACTTCAGGTCAACATTAGTTGAGGTAATGTTGAGCGTCTCAATAAAGTGTTCATACGATTTGGGCAGACTCTTCAGAGTTATGACCACCATATCTTCGTCGATTTTCTGACCAATCGCCTCCAACTGATCACGAATGTCCTTGATTTTTGTCAAGTGCTCCTGCAGAGCTGTCTTCTCATCCATCATGATGGAGAACATGTTCTTCAGAAAGAACACTCGGCTCTTGTCGGATGTCTCATTAAGGTCCTTGAGATGATCCTAGAATTCTTTAGCTGATTTACCAAACAGAACTAGAGGCAGCTAGTCATCGGTGACCGACAATTTAATAAGCATCACGACTTCCCGATTCTGCTTGTCAAATTTATCCTAATCTTTACCCACCGTTGGAGGGCGTGTAGTTTTGCCCAGAACAATCTGATCAAGGCACCGATACTCGAATACAATCATAATACACTGCTTCCAAGTGTTGTAGTTGCAGCCGTTGAACTTCTGACTACCTTCCAACATGATGTTAGACAAAGACACCATCATTCACGCTTTCCGAGGCACAAAAATGAGGCAGATAGATGGCATAAACAAAAAATAGTGCTCAAACCCCAGCACGGATTTCAAGGCACAAATCTCGAGATGATTATACACTCAAACCTGCAGTGCTAGGTGTTGGGACCAAGCAAATAATAAAAAACATGGGCTTCAAAGATTATGTGCTTACTGATCTCAGACTGCATAGACGCTAGGTGTTATCACCAAAAGTCGCCACATATAGAAGCCGCCAAAACTAAATGCTGCAACAAAAAGGAATGTTTGCCGAAAATATTATCGCTGACAAAGAACCTTGTGACAGCGACGATGACCAACAGCAACTGCCAAGGAATAAGAGTAATGCCGACGCCAAAGTATGTGACCGCCGACCAAAACAAGTTATGATAATCACCATAGAACCATGAAATAACTGTGACCTCATATCTTTCGATAGTAATAACAGACAGCAACCAGAACGGCGACTACCAATCGGTCGAAACTCTTCATACACCATCGAAGAAAACACAGAAACACAGAATAAACGGCTGGTAAAAAAAAGTGAGGGATCCTTGCCTTCAAAACGACGACCACAAAACAAAATGTCCAAGGAACAAATCACGACCAGATATCTTAAACGAATCCTGAAACTGCTGTCTAAACACTAACGGGACCTTCAACACAAACGGTGACCACAGAGATTTGACGCAATAGAAGGTCAAACAAACGCAATGTTAAAAACGCGATGAAGGATTTTAAACCATGGCTAAAGACTAAAGAGAACCCCTCGAAAAACAAAACCTGCACAGAGGTCAAGAATGGTATAGTCGCACGTACGGACGTATGAATTTTTGCAGAGAGCGCCATGAAAAAAAATTCAAAATTCCCGCTCTGAGACCATGATATGGTAAAAATATGAATTAATTATTATTTACAAAAAAGCAAATCTCTTATAAAGAATTACAAATGTGATGCTTCTAAAATATAGAACATAGATGTTTCTAAAATAGATTAAAGCTAATCTAAACAACAGAATTAGAAACAACCTAATATGTTACAATATTGACCATTAATATAAACTATCTAATTTTATTTTAATATTCTCTAGCTACTCTTTACTAATAATCTACAAGCTTAGCAGAATCACTGACCTTTTTCTTCTTATCCAGGACGGTTCCCCACAAGTTGAACTCTTCCATGAGAGTGTGCAATCTAAACTTCCACATCACATGTAGCATTCTCAGAACCCAGAAACCACAGAAACAGCTGAATCAAATATTAAATAGAAACCCTTGGAGAATACTGGAAACATCCCACAAAATGTCAACAGCACATATGATCACCTAAATCGATTCTCAACCCCTAACCAAGCATAGTGGTCATTCCACAACAAGGGTAAGATAAACATCCATAGCCACTCTTGAACTACTCAACCATGAAAAACTTGTCTTAGTGGCTTATTCCATTAGGAATCAAGTATGGATCGGATACTACATTATAATTGCTGTAGATAATGCCCTTATTACAAAGCTGAAAATTATGAGTGCTTGAGGACTCTCGATATTTGTTGATCATACTTAAAAACATTGCCACAAATAAAAATAAGTAGCAATAGCTACAGCTAGAAGAGAAGAAATAAATCAACTTGAACCTTTTATATTGTGCTTTGCATAGACCAGATCCAACAACATGTTGTTCGTCAAAGTACAAGATAATTTCTCGAACAAAAATGTAGATGATATGTGTAATGTTCCATTTTTGGTGCATTGATTATTGTGTGCATTATGCTTGTTCCTAATCTCCCAGAGGCTATCCGACACGTTTGGGAAGCACTCAAATGTTCTTGGAGTGGTCTTGATTCAATCTGCAGAACAGTTATTTGAGTTTTCCTTGTGTAAACGGATTATTTTTTCATGGCTTTAAGCTCAGTTGATGTTTCGGGTTACAGTGACGGTTTTTGATGTTTGATCAGGCTTATGGTTTGCTCTCCAAGATTCTTGGAGGAGCTTTCTATTTTTGGAAAGTCACCCGGAAGGCATAGTTGCACATCCCAAACCTTACAAAGTATTTTGGTTTAGTTTAATTTGCATTCGGAGGCCGTTTGAGATTTTCTGCAAAATTTAATATTTAATGAGCTATTTTAATTATTATTTTCACTTAAGCTCCTAAGGGTGAAAATAATTAAAATATTATTAAGTGTTATAGCTCATTTGAAAGGGGAAAACATATTCTTTTATTTAGGCACATAAAAGTGAGCACTTAAGTGGAGGAAAAAAGAAATAATTTAAGTTAGAAGGAAATTGTTATTATTTTCAAGAAATAATTCATTTTCTTTGTAACTCTTCCAGTGCCTTATAAAAGAGAATGAGCTCTCATTTGGAAGGGTTATGTGATGTTTTTGATATTGATTTTGTTTGCAGATGGATTGAACCTGTGAGTTCTTGTAGAATCCTCTTGAGGATGAAAACCCTCTGGAGTTTGAGTGTGGTTTCACCCAGAAATCACCATTATGCTGGAGCTGATCAGTGATTTGAAGTTTGTTGCAATAGTCTGTGTAATTTTTCTGTAGTGTGGATGATAGATAGTTTTGAAGACATTGTATGTTGTTTGGGTTTATATTTTGCATTGTGAAGAGCTTTCACTTGTGGCCGTACCATACTAGCCGTACTTGCAGTTTTGAAAGTTTATGAAAATAAATCCAATAAAGTGGTTTGAATTAAGTTTGTGATTGCAATTCTATTATTTGATATAGGCGACACTTTTAGAGGGATTTCCATTATGCTTTATGCAGTTTCAAATTAATGTGAACAAATCCGTACTTTCTCAGGTCGTCCGTACCATTCAAGAGGGAAGGTCGTTTCTATTCTGAATGTTATTCATTATAATGTTTACAAAAAATGGCTGGGATTGATATGTCGAGTCTAATCGCTCATTTCTGAGGCTAAATGCATACTTTTTTTGAATGGTATTTATTTCTGATTTGTGAGCTGCTGAACCTTCATGGCCGTACATTGCAACTGAGGATGATTTTGGGAATAAATTCATATAGTCTTCTTTAATCTTTTCGCTGTATGGAAGTTATTTGCTATGCCTGGGCGTCACTATTGAGAGTGATTTGATGATGTTTGGGGCAGGAAATCTAGAGTTTTAAATCATCCATATCTCTCTATGTCCGTACTATGAAATGGTACGATTTGTGTTGGTGAATTGACACTCAGTCTTGGGCAGCTTTATTGTTGAATCATCTTTGTTATGTCATTGTTTCCTCTACTGCAGAAATAGCTACTCACCCTTGGGCAAGTTTATATTGTATGGGAAGGGTCTTGCTGTCATAGGGCCTACCTTGTCTGGGACTGTTTGCCATGAAAATGCAGATTATATATTTGATTTGGACAGTTTAGAATCTGATTGATATTATCAGTTGTGGGTGATTGAAGTAAGTTGATTACATATCAATGGATCATGTATACTCACGATGGCATTTGGACAATATGCAGGGCTGCTAAAAAGTAGTAAGAAGGCTGAGATGTGTTACTAGATATGTCCATTATTGACAATATGCAGGTGTTTCCAGCTTGTTGATTTATGACTTGTGCAGCTTGATCATCTTTCTTGTGCAGAGTATGGTGTGGTATTAATAACGTTGCATTGAGACTTGGAAGAATATTATATTCCAAATGATTTAGTTCTCAGCTGAGCTCTATGTTCTTTATTATTTTGTATTGCATAAACACATGATAATCCCCTAGATGGTTCAACCGCCAGTGTGGGCAAATTGGATCTTATCTTTCATGTTCTTTTCCTTTCTTCTCTCTACCCACTGGTTAAGTGGCGAATTCCCACTGAAGAAGTGGATGACTTGTAATGTTCTAATTCATTTTACCCACTGAAGAAGTGGTGAATCCCCATTGTATAAGTTGATGCCCGCCACAGTGGATGAATTGTAGTTCTTGATTTCATAGTTGTTCATTGTAAGCCAAATCACTGTATGCTCTCACCTTGCCCTTCCCAAGATCTGGGTGATCAGAAAATGTGAAGCATTAGTTGGTTGATGCAAAATTATGCTAACACTACTATATCATTGTATATTCTTGAAAAAAAAAACTTGGGGGTTGATTATTACAGTGGTATTAGAGCTGGTATGTTCTTGCCAGCCTGTTGCGGAGCTAATTTGTTGCAGATCTTTCAGTTGAGCAAGTCAATTTTCAGCCTTGCATGTGAGTGATCAGCACTTGCTTGTTGTTCAGTGTGTGGCAGTTGAAAGAGGTTGTTCATTGATTATTAGATTATGGCATCTTTTAAAAGGAGAAGTGAGACAAATGTTCTATTTGATTCTCTTAGGCAAAGTCAGGATGAATTAGAAAGAGCAGTTCAAGAGAAGTTGGATCGAAGGAAGTATTATCATGAGGCCACTAAGATTATTGATGAGTACGAAGGACTATCAGATGATTGTAAGCAACAGCTTCCTTGAGATGCTTTCTTGGAAATCATCAAAGAGGGGAATCCTGGTAAAGAAGGCTTAATAAAGTACATTCAAAAGATAAGGAAGAAGAGATGAAGACAATGTCTTTATGCAAGCCCGAATTAATTTTTCCTTTGGCTAGGACCAAGATCCATTCTAAGTCATCACTTTCCAGCCCACCGAACAAGAAGCCTCTTATTCCGAGGAAGAAAGAGTTCAGCAAGAATGAACTTAGAAGAAGAAATATTTGTTTCCTATGCAAAGATTCTTGGGAGCCTAACCATCATTGCAAGAACAAAGAAGCTGAACCAGTAACTTTCACCACATGTCGTTCCTCTCAGGATGATATAACAAATAAAAAAAAGATTAAGTCTTGATATCTGAAATACATAAGATTGAGCCTCTTTATGATGAAGTTAAAGTCACAAATCATGAGATATGCATAAAGGAGTTTGCTGATTTGGAGAAGTCTACAACAGAAATTAGTAAAGTTGAGCTTTGCTTTGACGAAGAGTCAGAAGTGTTGGACTTTGCAAGTCCTTCATTTGATGAAGATCCTGAAGATGCCACTACAATTGAGGAGATGAAGATAATCAATAGACTACTAGAAGGTGATTGTGCAAGTGAGCCTAAGAGCATTGAAGTGAAGTGTTTATTTGAGGACATGGGAAACAATGAAATTGAAGAAATTAATGCTACTGAAACTCTCAGGACAGCCCCTAACGAGGAGTATTTTCACCATGCTTGTGAAGGTAATTCAGATTATGAGTGGGAAATTTCCATGCCAAGTGAAGAACTGTTTGATTCCTCAAAAATCCAGAATGAAGAGTATGCTGATGAAGATTTTAAACCAGCCATTGATAAATTTGATGTTGCCATAACATTTGATCAAAGTGAAGAAGAAGACTCATCTTCCATGCAAATTGAAGAACCAAGTGTCCTTGCAGAAGTGTTAGTTGATGAGCCTGTTGATGGAAAGTTTGTTGGAAGATTTGAATCAGCTTCTATTTTTTATCCAACATTTGAATTTCAGAATCTTCACTTGAAAATTGGTGTGTAGTCAGAGGGGCACTAGAAACACTAAAATCAGATTACTTGAACCTTCTTTCTGATAGAGATCATGTCCTTGAGTTTGTTGATCGAATATGTCAAGTATTTAAGGGAAGAGATGCTGAAATTGTTAAGCTTACATCTAAGCTTAAATCAACAATAAATTCTTTAGAGAGTACTCAAATGGCTCTCTTAGAAGTTGAAAATCAGCTTGTTGATGTACACCAATTCAAGCAGCAAGTTGGAGCTGCTAGAGCAAATAAAGGCAAGCTCATAATTGAAGAGCTTGAATTGCTCCAAGGAAGTTTTGACTTAGGACAGCCTCCTAAGTATGTAGATATAGAGTTGGAGCAAATTGATGAATCAGGTGAGCAAAAAGATGAAAACAACTTCCAATCATTTGACGATTCTTTTTCTATGATGGAAGTTGAGTTAACACATGATAATCCACTCCTCATGTTGAACGATGAGGACCAATTGGATGTAAGTAACATGGAGGAGGATAGTAACAGGATATGGGATCCTGGTGCAAAACATTCATGGGATGTTACTGTCCACAAAAACTTCTTCAACTGGAAGTTTTCATCAGTTGTTGAAGATGGGCATAAGGTTCAGGTATGCAATGGATTAGGTTCAATGATGGCTTATTTTCATAATGGAGTTTATTTGCAGAGTTCTATGGAGCATAGTGGTGTTGGTAAGATTGTTTTATGGATGAATTTGGAGTCAAATTTATGTCATGAAGCTGTTGTCCTTACTCCCATCAGCCATCATAAGTGTTTAATTGCATACATATTGATTGATTGGAGAGAAATTTTGGTCATGACTTTGACATATTCTGATTGTAAATGGCCTAAATTTCTTATTGTTCTCAAAAGATTTCAGTTTGGTCGTTGCTATCCCATTTTTAGACCACTGAAATCTGATTTTCATGAGATTATTTCAGACTTATGCAGCCATGAGATTGATCTTTTTGTTGCTTTTAGCCTTTTATGGGAAGATGACATAAGTTTTCAGCTGAAAGAAACAAGTGTTACAGTTACTAATACTCTTTTGGAGAGTGAGAATTAACTAATTCATGGTTGTTCTAAGTTGTTCCCAGCTTGTTATCAAGTTGATTTATGTTCTTCCTCGGAGGAGCATTACAGTTTTTGGGTTCCAGTAGTTGTTTCGTGTTGGATGATTGTATTGATGATTGCTAACTCTTTCATTTTTGGAGTTAATGATGTTTGGGATCCAAATAGCTATGTGATTGGAGGAATGTTCCATAGTTGTAAGCAGAGTTCCAACTGTGCAGTTTGCAATTATATCAGAGTGGCACAGCAGAAGCACTGTGAAGCATTCTTGAGATTGATTTGGGATCCAGGTATATTATTGTTAATCATGCAGGGATCTCTGTTGGATAGCATGCATTGCTTGAGGACAAGCAATCTTGAGCGGGGAGGACTGTAATGTTCCATTTTTGGCACATTGATTATTGTGTGCATTATGCTTGTTCCTAATCTCCCAGAGGCTATCCGGCACATTTGGAAAGGACTCAAATGTTCTTGGAGTCGTCTTGATTCAGTTTGCAGAATAGTTATTTGGGTTTTCCTTGTGTAAATGGATTATTTTTTCATGGCTTTAAGCTCAGTTGATGTTCTGGGTTACAGTGATGGTTTTTTAAAGTTTGATTGGGCTTATGATTTGCTCTCCAAGATTTTTGGAGGAGCTTTCTAATTTTGGAAAGTCACCCGGAAGGCATCGTTGCACATCCCAAACCTTACAGAGTATTTTGGTTTAGTTTAATTTGCATTCGGAGGCCGTTTGAGATTTTTCGCAAAATTTAATATTTAATGAACTATTTTAATTATTATTTTCACTTCAGCTCCTAAGGGTGAAAATAATTAAAATATTATTAAGTGTTATAGCTCATTTGAAAAAGGAAAACATATTCTTTTATTTAGGCACATAAAAGTGAGCACTTAAGTGGAGGAAAAAAGAAATAATTTAAGTTAGAAGGAAATTGTTATTATTTTCAAGAAATAATTCATTTCCTTTGTAACTCCTCCAGTGCCTTATAAAAGAGAATGAGCTCTCATTTGAAAGGGTTATGTGATGTTTTTGATATTGATTTTGTTTGCAGATGGATTGAACCTGTGAGTTCTTCCATATTCTCTTGAGAACGAAAACCCTCTTGTAGAATCCTCTTGAGGACGAAAACCCTCTGGAGTTTGAGTGTGTTTTCACCCAGAAATCACCATTGTGCTGGAGTTGATCAGTGATTTGAAGTTTGTTGTGATAGTCTCTGTAATTTTTCTGTAGTGTGGATGATATATAGTTTTGAAGACATCGTATGTTGTTTGGGTTTATATTTTGCATTGTGAAGAGCTTTCACTTGTGGCCGTACCATGCTGGTCGTACTTGCAGTTTTGGAAGTTTATGAAAATAAATCCAATAACGTGTTTTGAATTAAGTTTGTGATTGCAATTCTATTATCTGATATAGGCGACACTTTTAGAGGGATTTCCATTATCCTTTATGCAGTTTCAAATTAATGTGAGCAAATCCGTACTTTCTCATGTCGTCCGTACTATTCAGGAGGGAAGGTCGTTTCTATTCTGAATGTTATTCATTATAATGTTTACAAAGAATGGCTGGGATTGATATGTCGAGTCTAATCGCTCATTTCTGAGGCTAAATGCATACTTTTTTTGAATGGTATTTATTTCTGATTTGTGAGCTGCTGAACCTTCATGGCCGTACATTGCAACTGAGGATGATTTTGGGAATAAGTTCATATAGTCTTCTTTAATCTTTTCGTTGTATGGAAGTTATTTGCTATGCCTAGGTGTCACTATTGAGAGTGATTTGATGATGTTTTGAGCAGGAAATCTAGAGTTTTAAATCATCCGTATCTCTCTATGTCCGTACTATGAAATGGTACGATTTGTGTTGGTGAATTGACACTCAGTCTTGGGCAGTTTTATTGTTGAATCATCTTTGTTATGTCATTGTTTCCTCTAATGCAGAAATAGCTACTCATCCTTGGGCAAGTTTATATTGTATGGGAAGGGTCTTGCTGTCATAGGGCCATATACCTTGTCTGGGACTGTTTGCCATGAAAATGCAGATTATATATTTGATTTGGACAGTTTAGAATCTGATTGATATTATCAGTTGTGGGTGATTGAAGTAAGTTGATTAAATATCAATGGATCATGTATACTCACGCATTTGGACAGTATGCAGGGCTGCTAAAAAGTAGTAAGAAGGCTGAGATGTGTTATTAGATATGTCCATTATTGACAATATGCAGGTGTTTCCAGCTTGTTGATTTATGACTTGTGCAGCTTGATCATCTTTCTTGTGCAGAGTATGGTGTGGTATTAATAACGTTGCATTGAGACTTGGAAGAATATTATATTCCAAATGATTTAGTTCTCAGCTGAGCTCTATGTTCTTTATTATTTTGTATTGCATAAACACAAGATAATCCCCTGTATGGTTCAACCGCCAGTGTGGGCAAATTGGATCTTATCTTTCATGTTCTTTTCCTTTCTTCTCTCTACCCACTAGTTAAGTGGTGAATTCCCACTGAAGAAGTGGATGACTTGTAATGTTCTAATTCATTTTACCCACTGAAGAAGTGGTGAATCCCCACTGTATAAGTCGATGCCCGCCGCAGCGGATAAATTGCAGTTCTTGATTTCATAGTTGTTCATTGTATGCTCTCACCTTGCCCTTCCCGGGATATGGGTGATCAGAAAGTGTGAGGCATTAGTTGGTTGATGCAAAATTATGCTAACACTGCTATATCATTGTATATTTAAAAAAAAAAAAATTTGGGGGTTGATTATTACAATATGACTATTTTTGTCCATGATTTACATAAGATAAATTTGTATATATAGGCTAAAGATCTTATAATGTCAGTGAATGTTCCTAGTTGTCTATTTTTAATTTATTCTTGTTTTCATGGCTATTCCAGTTGTTCGCCTACTTTTAATAAATTGCTATCTACACCTTACATTTATTCCAGCTGTGCACCTACTTGTAAAGTCTACCCTTACAGCTGTTCCAGCTATCAACATAAGTCTGCTGTGTCTATCAAATAACACGAAGTAAAAAATACTTTTGAATACAAAAACTTGGGAGCAACATAATTTACAACAAAGTCAAAATATAAGCACACTTATTACCATAGTAGCATAGTATTTGCATGGCAATGGCACAGCAAACTGAAAATATTATTGGAATTCAATTACTTAGGTTTAAAAATTAAAACAAGTAAAACACGGGAAATTAAAAAAATAAAAAAGCTAAAATACTCATAAAAACACAGGAAAAAATCCTACAATTTTTACTTCATGCCAAATAAATAGAGTGCGTAGAAAGAGAACAAAGCCCAAACTTCAATTATAAGACACAAAATAAAAATTCAATGTGACCAATTAATCTCAAATTCTTCTTAAGTATCAAAGTTTCGGTCTTAGAGTACGTATTGTAATATACAAAACAAAACTGAGAATACAAATAGCCTCTGAGCCCGCCATGACTAGAAACGTAAAGTGGAAATCGATGCCCCTGCATCTACAACCATTTTCTCCATGAGTATAGTCATAATCATTCAAAACCTCATTCAAGATATCCGAATCCTCTTCACTACATAAAGAAGACTCCTCATCAGTTGTGATCCATTCTGAATCAGAATCAATCTCATCAAGAACAATTGGTTGATCATCTTTGACAATACTTGAGATTAGCAATGATGAACGCATAAGTTCTCGACCTACTAGTGTATGCTAGAAAATTATTGAAATTCATAATTGGAAAGTTTCTAATCTTGATTTTTCTTCAAGCAAAGTTGAAGGTTGTGGTGGACAAAGACCAAATTATTCCTCCGTTGTTGGCTCAATAGGTTCCATTTCTTAGAGTGTATATGCTCAAATACACTCCAAGAAAGCTCACAAGCAAAAGAACTACATGGCTGGGTTAGAATTCACGCTACCATCCAACAAAGTGAATTGGCATCATGGCCAAAGTACTTCCACCATTGTGCTAATATTAGATAGGTTGCAAAAGCAAAATTTATTAATAAATCCAATTGATTGAATTCCATTTAATGTATAATAAATCAAATTGCAAATTATTTGATTTACAAACTAATACCTGGTGTTACTATCTTCCTTGATTCTATTGCACATATGTAAATGACAACTCCCCTATGGTTGCTCGCCTTTCCTCTACATTGAGAAAGAATGTAGAAATACACTTGAATAACCTTGCTCTCACTTCTCCATCCTCCTTGTATAATGAACCATAATGGAGAGATTCAAGAAACAGTTTGCAGCATGGAGATGACAATGCATTTGGCCATCCCATCTAGCACTGATCTCCCAAATTAGCATGAATCTACTCTCATCATTCTGCATTTTGAATTGTATTGCATTGTTTGCCCTATCCATAGCCTCATAAAAATAACCTAGGGGATTTTTTCCTATCAACTAATCCCAGCATTATAACCAAGGGCTCTGAAATTTATACAATCTCGTGCATCCATTCAAAATGTCTCATCAAATGCAAGGCACGAAAAGGTGATTTCATCCATCCAAGTAGAAAAGGAGCACTCTACCCAATACGATGAAACAAACATGCGTTTGAGGTTCATCTCTTGGGCACATAATTTCTGCAACATCAAGAAATTAGTAGCAAACTTTGTTGCACCTTGTCTCACAATCTCCTTTCCCTCAATGAAAGATCTCATCATGCTCAACACCATAGTGTGGTTGTATATAAATTTGGTGATAGATCTCCACCTTTGTACTATAGATTTAACCCAATCAAGTTTTCCAATGCTCTCAAGGGTTAAATCAAGACAATGTGCTGCACATGGGCTCCAAAACAATGTGGACTACTTCTCTATGAGAAGTTTGCCTATTGCCACACAATTTATTGTATTGTTAGTGATAAACTCGAGTACATATTGCAGCCCAACCTCATCAAATAGTGAAAATAACAAGTGGCCTAATTTCACTCTATATAATGCATCTACTAATTTCGAGAAGATTCTACCACTTTCAAATGCAACAAGAAAGTTGATCGATGTAGGATTCGTTCTATCAATCCACCCATCAAACCTATTGCTATGTAATGTCCTGTGTTCCACGAGGACGCGTCCCCCCGCCAAAATTAGCCGTCTCCCCGGGGGGGACGTCCCCGGGACGGGGAGACGCCGCCGAAACGCCCCCCCGCCGCCCCGCTGCCGCCCCCCCACCGTCTCCTGAACGTCCCCCGAATTGACATCCCCCCGAGACAATTTTAATCGCTTTTTTTAAAAAAAAATTCATGGAAAACGAATCATAATGAAAACCTAAATTGAATTTAGCCCACAAGCTTTCATATGTGAGCATTATAGTGCTCGGTTTTGTCTCACGCGCTAGGTTTTGTGACTTTTGTCTCACGCGGCACTGTTCGAGCGATAATAAAATTTAAAAATTCACCAGTTCTAAATCCGTCGGTTGTTCCTATCAGGCTATCAGCGTATTCCTTGAACCTGCTGCGAAGGGCTTCGAAGTTCCAACATTCCTCATTCGGCATTTCTGCTGTGCGCGATTTTTAAAAGGTGAGTGTTCAGTGAGTTCACTGTTTTTAAAGTTTTTCTGAGGCATAAAGGCTTAAAGCCCTAAACTTAAAGCCACAAAAGTCAAAACGGATTTGTTGTATTTAAGTTTTTAACATGCATTTGCAGTGTGCACAAGCCACAAAACGGATTTGTGGCGACTGAATGCCTGAGGCATTCAGTGAGTCGCCACAAATCCGTTTTGTGGCTTGTGCTGCTGTGCATATCCTGCTCGATGAATCATGAGACTATATAACTGTTGCTAGCTTTATTACAACAAACCTAAAAAAAACTGTGTGAGGAGTTTGCCAACAGAAGTCAGAACTTTCGGTTTGCTCATTGTTTGAAACTAAACTTGAATGTGATTAACTATGGTACAATTCGAATGCTTAATCTTTAAAGCTTACAAAGGTGTTTTAAAGTTTCACTAGACAATGTAGACATGTATCCAAATTCCAGTATCACAGTATCATGTATACAGTATGCAAAATGCCAAAATGCTACAAACCTACAACTTACAACCTGAACCCAGAACCATTAATATTTATTATTTATTATTTAATAATTTAAAATTTTAATATCATAATCTAAATCAAATGTATGCAAAATGCCAAAATGTGGAAGCATAGACATGTATGCAAAATGTGGAAGCATAGACAAGGCACGTTGTGAACTGTTTGACAGAATGCAACTACATACCCTGCAATCATTGCAATCCATGAGACCACATTTCTTTGAGGCATTCTGTCAAACAATTCATGTGCCTAAGTGCCTTGTAGTTGTCTATGCTTCCACATTTTGCATACATCAACATATCAGACCTGTTAGAAACTTAGACATGTTTGATGTTATCATGTTAGACATTTTCATTTTTTAAATTTTTAATTTACTAGCACTTGCCCCCATAGGAGGTTCAAGGAATACGCCGATAGGATTCATAGGAATAACGGCATGAGACAATTCTGAGCACTATGATGCTCACATATAATTTATAAAGCCTATTAGGCTATTAGCCATATTTTTAATTTTTCAGTTTCTTAACAGCTAACAAGTTAACATTGTAACATTGTTTTAAGTTTTTAACAGTAGTTAAACTCAAGTTTTCTTTTTTTAACTCAAGTTTTCTGTTTTTATTTTTAACTTTTTTTATTTTCTTTTGCAGCATCATCATCATAATGAGTACACACAGCAGAAGTGACGATGATTCTCAATCTGATCATGATCCTGATTTCCAAATAGGAGAGGAGGGTGAAACTGAACATGCCTCAAATACTCAGTCTCAAACTGACACAAGTTCCATTGGGAGTGAAAATAATAGCTGCCCTTCACGACTCCTTGAACGTTGGGCCAAGGGCCCCTTTGATCCAAAATCACCATTAAAGCAATTTGCAACTAAGATGGCAGCAAACACTGGCGTAAAGGGGGGCACTAGAAAATGGAAGTGCAACATATGTGAGCTTACATGGTTTGGAAGCAGCACAAGAATTAATGCTCACTTTCTTCTTGTTCGAGGCAAAGGTGTAGAAGTATGTGGAGTTGTGGAAGGTAACTTGAAGATGAGGGCTGAAATGTTAAAATTATGGGGTTGTAATGAGAATGAAATACCTACTTCTGTTTGATTGCCAGAAAGAAGGGGTGATCAGATTTCTAGTACTACTTTGCAGAGTCTAAGGCCACCAAATCCATCTAGTTCAAGTGCAGCAGCGCCTAAGGGGAAACGTAAGATGACTTCTTCACAACCATTGGTAGATTTATTCAATGTGCAAGCAAAGGAAGAGGCAGATGATGCCATTGGCAAATTGTTCTTTGCCAATGGCATTCCATTCCATGTGGCTCACTCTCCTTATTTTAAAGAAGCTGTGTCAAAGATAATAAAGGCAGGACAATCATATGTGCCACCAGGGGAGACTAAATTGAGGACAACAATCTTGGATCAAAACTATTCCAAGATTAATATTTTGATGGAGAAGATGAAGAGAACCTGGATCACAAGTGGATGCAGCATAGTCATGGATGGGTGGACGAACATTAGGCACCGTCCACTCATCAATATCATCGTTACATCTACAGCGGGCCCTTATTTCCTCAGGGCTATTGATTGTTCAGGGCATAGCAAGGATGCCCATTTTCAGTTCCAGATCCTCAAGGATGCTATAGACGAGGTTGGGCCAGAAAATGTGGTGCAGGTAGTGACAGATGCGGCCCATGTGTGCAAAGCTGCAGGGAAGTTGATTGAGGCAGCCTATAGACATATTTGGTGGACTCCTTGTTGTGTGCATGCTATGAATAATGCACTTAAGGACATTGGTAAAATCAGTTGGATCAAATCAATTGTTAGTGATGCTAGAGATGTGCAGATGTTCATTTGCAACCACCATACTTCACATGCACTTTTCAGGTCCTCCAAGAAGGAATTCCTGAAGCCTGTAGAGACTCGGTATGCATCATACTTTATTCTCTTGGAGAGGATGCTTGAGTTGCAAGAGCCATTGCAACTAATGGTAATGACAACAGAATGGAACCGATGGCCTGAGTCGAAGACACAGAAGGGATTGAGGGTTAAGGAGGTGGTGACGAATGATGTCTTTTGGGCTGATGCAAAATATATTGTCTCCATTATTTAGCCAGTCTTCACAGTTATTAGATTTGGGGATTCTAATGCACCTTCCCTTGGAGAGGTATATGAGTGCATTGATTCCATGCTTGATCAAATGAAGTCTGTTGTGCGAGAGAAGGACCCCACAATGCAATTCTACACCGAGCATATTCATCCAATCATTCACCGTAGATGGGAGAAGCTCAACACTCCCTTACACATGGCTGCCTATGCATTGAACCCAAAGTGGTATATATATAGGCCTGGTAGAATCATGCCTATGCAGGATGTTGAGGTGAAGGAAGGGTTCGTGAAGGCCATTGACAAAATGTATGATTCTACAGAGGCCACCTTGCTTCGTACTGAGTGGACAAAATTTGCCACTCTTTGGGGATATTCAGAGGCGGCCAAAACAGATTTGGAGACTATGTCACAGGTGGACCCCAAGTTGTGGTGGACTATGCATGGGCCTAGATCTTTGATTACTACTTTAGCCCTTCGTTTGTTGTCCCAGGTTTCTAGTTCTTCTGCTGCTGAGAGGAGCTGGTCTACTTATAGCTTCATCCACTCTGTTAAGAGGAACAGACTTACTTCTAGGAGGGCAGAGAAGCTTGTGGCTGTACATAGTGCCTTGCATCTCATTGACCGCACCACAACTACATACAAGGAGAGTCCAGCAGCCAGATGGGATGTAGAGCCAGAAGAGCCAGCACAGATAGATGAGGATGCTACACAGACAGGGCTAGTTGGTATTGGTTTAGATGAGCTTGAGCATTTGGGGTCTAGCAGTTCCAGTGATGACGACATCGACATGGAGTTTGGGGATGATTAGATCATTGGAGGCACCAGGCCATTAACCATTTTGGCATTTAGTATTACTATTTAGTATTTAGTATTTAGTATTTCAGTATTGTAACTTGTTGAAACTTGGTTGTAATTATGAACAATGATATTTTGATTATGAAATTCAAATTATGAAACTTCAAAGTTCAAACATCTAGTTCTCATTCCAATGTCTATTAAATTTAAGTACATTCACATTGTTTCAATGTTCACTAGTTCAATGAATTCATGGCAATGTGTTTAAACACTAAACATTACTTATTCCTTAGGCTTCTACAGTTATACATCTTTTTATAACTAATTTTTCAAGTATTATATGTATTTCAGCGCACCGCTCCCCCGCCGCCAACCCGCCGCCGTCCCCCGCCGTCCCCAAATTTAGGCCCCCCGCCCCCCCGTCCCCGAAACGTGTCCCCCCCTCCCCCCGTCCCCGTCCCCAAAACTCCGTGGAACTATGAAAATGACAATCTTTAATTGCATTTTCATCTAACTATTCAACTGACCACATGAGGATTAGTTTTGCATTGAAGGTGGAGTTAATGTTGCTTGGGAAATGATATGCACTGACCTAAAATAGGTCCTCACCAGTCGGCCTTGAAGATGGGTCTATGCCTAGCGGTTATGAAATAGGTCCAAGCTAAGCATGAAGATAGGTCCAAGCTAAATCAGTCAAAGTAAAAATGTACATGGTAGACTTGGGATGAGATAAAAGTGTACACGGTGGAGAGAATAACATTGGATTATGTGGATTGCATTTGAATTGGATAGGTCTCGGTGCTATTTGATATGGGATCATGTGCCAACCGTTTGAAATGAAGACCAATTGGAAAATTGATAAAAATTGACAGCCTTGGATCACGTGCATACGCCAAGAAGGAAAAGGTTTGGCGCTCAAGGAGAGTAAAGCATTTAAAAATACATGGAAATTGGTTATTGGCTCTAGGCGTTGAAATTCGTATGAGGAATCATTTAATAAAATCAAGGATTGTTTTTAAATGCTATACTTCAATGTGCACAAGCATTTAAAATTGTTCAAAGCCAAAACATTCCATTGGTGGATTCCAAACAATCATCAAATTAGAGCCTAGAGGATCGCCTATCCAAGGACAAGGATAAATAGAGCTCTTCAACATCAAAATGGTATCTTATGAACCCTTGGTAAGTTTTCATTTTATATGCTTTGACTGAAAATGTATTTTCAGCCATGTTTAAGGAGATGATCCCTTGATGAAGATATGGAGATGATCCCATATCGTTTTGTGTGGTGATTTCATGAAACATTCATTATTGATATTGAAATTGCAGGGTCTTATTGAAGGTTTTAGTTGGCATTTGAAGGCCTTTGATAGTGATTGAAGTTCATAGTTCAAGCTTTGAGACTACCACGGTAGTTGACTAGATTGAAGAGCTATTTTATGTGTTTTTGTGATAACTTAATATTCAGATTTTGAGACAGCAGACTGTATTTTATCATCACAGGGTTTTATACATCAGATATTGAAGGTTTATGTGCTTGGAGCATCCCTAGAGCTAGTCACTTCATTCCTAAACCAATCGCTAGCTTGGAGAGGCATCATTTTACATTGGCTTTGGTCATTTTGCTTGAATCTGGGCAGTGGAACAGGTCTGATATTGGTCTGATACAGAGTCTGAATCATCTCTTTTGGAGTATATCGAGGGCTGAAAGCCATTCTCATCAATTATACTCTAATCGCTCCATCCCTAAGAGCCATTCTCATCAATTATACTCTAATCGCTCCATCCCTAAGAGCCATCGTTTGCATATTGGGCTTCTTTTTGACACTTTGGAGGCTTAATTCACAAATCTGGGTTGTTATATGCATGTTCAGCAGTCATATCAGAGAGAAATCAGAAGATTGAAGATCATTTCCAGTCATAGTTTCATTCTACAGTGACTTGTCTTCATTGTACCTCTTTGACACACCATTATATATGCTTGTATTTGCTCCAATTCAACTTGTGTATTGACAGATGCAAATTCCAGTCACTGCTGATATATCAGACCAGCTTATTGTCAATTGAGTTTTGTTCATTCAATTCAATAACCAGCTTTGAAGTTTCCAAGTACAATTTTCTCATGTGATTATGTGTTTCATTTTGATAATTGGTTGATGACTCGGCAAAAATTTGGTATAGATAAGTAGGGTACTTTACATGCTACGACTTGTAATTTCCCACTACTTGCAATGCACAACTACTAGCTCACTAAAATCCTACACCATCTCTCTCAGCAAGTCAACTTCAAGGCTCTCATATGATGGGGCCTTGAAACCAAGACTCGCAATAGCAATGGCATCAACCATGGCTTGCTAATAAGGTGATAGAGCAAGGTTGAATGGGATGCTCAAGTAATACCAAAAATTTGTTATTGCCTTCTTTGCCTACGCATGAACATTTTTCCTCCATCCCCTGCTCTCCAATGACAGTTGAGATCCAGGTATGGTGTGGGGTGCAAAATATAATTCACATTTCCACCACCAATATTAGGTTTCTTGAAAGTGTTGGTGTGGAAGAGGGTGCGGCATTAGAAGAATCGTGTCCTAATGCTAGAAGTTCCTCATCGCCCATACCAATGGCTACATCACACTCATTGAAGATCGTGTCAATGTGGATGAACCAATAATAGTTTTGTCCTTTTTCACCATAATTTTTGCATTGGCATCAAGAGACAATTCTTCTTATTCGATCACATCCAAAGGACAATTCTTGCAAGCTTTCATATTGTCTCCTAGTATCTTTGTAAGATGCCATTTGAAATGATTGATTCCCATACCATTTTCATTCCCAGAAAAGTTGCATTTCAACTGACTCAAATTGGGAACCTGTGTGCAATAAGCCCATGCAAGATCTCTCTCATGGCATGATGAAATATGGACTAAAATCGAAAAAACATTCATACGCATTACTATTAGAGTTAATAAAAAAATATATAATAATAAACACATAGCAGGCTGCAAACTTTACGTTTAATAAAAATAATAAAATACCTAACCCTAGCAGCCTCTAATACACTAAAAAAAGAAAAAAAATAACCCTATGTCTAGTAAACTGTAAAAAAAAAACCTTAACCCTAAGGCTAAATTTAAAAATTAGTTTATAGGTTAAGGTTAAGGTCTATAAAAAATGGCACCATTTTCTTTCAAAAAACCCTAACCCTAAAACTTAGGGTTAGCGTTAGGGTTTATGAAGTTTAGCAAAAGAAATGTTGAAAAACCCTACTTCTGTCACGTTGCAACAAAAAAGTACAAGTGAGGATTTGAAGGAGCAATGTTGAATGCGTGTCGCTGTGCCCTAGATTGATGGTCACAAAATGTCTAGTTTTGTGTTTATGTTCACCGACGAAAGTCTGAAATATTGTTTAATTGCTGCTTAAAGTTGAAAAGATGACAAAAAAAATGAAGTTTGAGGCATTTATAAGAAGAAAACCACTTGCATTTTGAAAATCCCAGGAAAACCTGTGGTTTTTTCAATTACACGCATTTAACCAATAGGGTTTTTCAATTGTGGGTGGTTTATCCGATTATCGGTTTACTCAATTTTGGCCGATGTTGATTGGTCTTATGACTGAACCAACACTGGAAACCCACCAGGCCCCAAGTACTAGCAGTTAACCACAGGTTTTTCTTGGTTTTTGCTTCTATGCTTATAACATTAAATATATATTGTTTATAATGGATAAGGTGTACAAATATGACTCATACGAGCAACGAGTGCAAATAAGACCAAATTTAGCTCCCAAAGAGCACAGATCAAAGTACATATGATAAGATCAAATCCGGATCAAAGTCTAAAATATGCACCTAAGTGCAGAAAAATAACAAAGAATATATCAGCAAGTATATATAAGAGACCAAGATGAAGGACACTTCTGAATAATCATGCATCAACAACCATCATTCACATAACTAATACTTATTTCTTGCTTTTCTTATCAATCTTTTTTTAATCCAAATCTTTGATAAAGTTCTAGACTTTGATTTTCAATAGTGTTAACTCTTAAGTCAACTCCTTCTCTCAACCACCAATTAGGATAGGTAATAGGTATAATAGGGTACAGGGTAGAAGCATCATCCATCTTGCCACTATCAAAAGAGCGATCATAACCAGCCAAAGCAAGACTAGGAACCACCTCATCATCAACTACAATATCTTTCCCAGCTGTTTTGGAGCCTGCAACAGTCTCAACAGGGATAAAAATCTTATGGAGACTGGATTCCTCAAGAATATTAGGCTGCACCAACCACCCATCATCACCATAGGTTGCCTCCTAAACACCATCAGTCCAGCAATGGTACTTTCCTTCAGCATGAGACTCTGGAAAGGGAGGACCATCCTAAATGAACTTCTTAACATCCTCTGCCTTCTATGGACCTGCATGACAACATGCCTAGGAACAACAAAAACAATGACTTCTCTTGATAAGCCTGTAAGCAACCTCCTATGCCCTTGAAAAACACCTTTGTTTCTTCCAATCCATATATACAATAAATTTCAAAGGACAAGACTAAACAAAGCACGGACAGAAACTTAAACAAGGGGACATCATAGCATATATAACCAATGACAATGTTTAACCAGTCAATACTAGATTTATTAGCACATGTAACCAAAGGGGGAAGGAAACATTTCCAAACTATTTTAGCAAAAGGACAGTTAAAAAAAAGAATGAAAGATGACAGGTAGTTTCTTATTGACCATAGACAAGACACAAATTAGACAACATAATGGCAGTTGACACCAATAGCCAATTTTTGATGCAACAATAACCAACAAAAAAAGGATTTTTTGGATTCTGGCACACTAGACCAAATCCTTAAACCTCTTGGCCAATACATCAGTCAAATCAGACAACCCCCACAAAGAATTTGCTTTGTGAAACCATTGTTTACAGAAATAAAGCAAGGAGTATAAGTACTTAGCCGATGCATTTAACAATTTACAACCTCCAATTCACTTCATAGTGGACCATAGATCCTCCTCAGACCAAAGGACCTTCTTAATACACCCTTCCAATCCTGCTCTTTTCAACAATGTATTAAGTTCTTTTGTGCTCTTTAGGAATATGATTTTTTTCCTAAAGAAGCTCCCAAGGAAGCAGCACCTCCTTCCCAAGAACGTGGTTAATTATTTTCAGACCTTTAGAGTTCCAAACTTTGGTAGAACATCCCCTCGTGCGGGCCAGATGAGCATTTTTATGTTCAAGACCCCCACCAAATAGACCTAAAAGCCAAAACATGTTCCTTGCTGCTTGAAATCACCTTATGACATTTAGCTTGTAAACACTCAGGCCTTCCATATAGAACTGAAAATAGGAGAGCCAAATGGTTTAACCTTGAAATTACCAAACAAAACATCTCACAAGTGCAAACCAAACCACCAAGGGCATTTTTTTGAAGAACTGCTAACCAAATTGTGTCTAAAAAGTTGTTTCCAAGGCTCATCTCTTGTAATGGACTTGAGTATCCACTCAACAGCAAGAGTGACACCTTGAATAAACAAAATTTTTAATCCCATCCCACCACTTTCTTTAGGCTTAGTACAAAGATCGCAGGCAACTGCATGCCTTTTCTTGTTACCCTTCCCATCCAACCACAAGAAGTTTCTAATCAACATATTCATTTGATTCAAGTGAGAAGATCATAAGACCAACAAGAAGAAAAATAAAGTGTGTGAGGATAAAACCTTTTGACAAACTTGGAACCTACCTGCTAGAGAGAGCAAATGTCCATGCCATTTAGAAACCTTGTTATTCACCTTTGCTATTACCCACCACCACATTTCTTTAAAGGATAGGTTATGGGAAAAAGGAATTCCAAGGTACCAAATTATTTTATTAAGGCCAACCCAATTCCACCCCTTGTCAACCAACTAATCAGGGTGGATCTCTTTCCAACTAAGAACATTGAATTTATGAACCAAAATTTTGATCCAGAGGCAATACAATAAATATCCAATCTCTTGTTGAGATTAACAAAGTTTTTTTCATCCATCTCAAAGAATAGTATTGTATCATCAGCTAATTGCAATTCTAACAGTAAATCCTCACTAGGCAAAGAAAGTCCTTTCAAAGGAGAACCAAAGGATCAATCTCTCAATAGATAACGAACATCTTTAGTTGTAAGCACAAATAAAGAAGGGGCAAGAGAACACCCTTGTCTAATAGACCTATGCAACAGAAAAGATGAAGACAATTCACCATTAACACATACTTGTGCTAAGGCATTCCTTGAATAGAATACTAACAAATCTACAAAAAGGTTCTCCAAAGTCAATGAGAGCTATACAAACATTTGGCTTTGACACTTGGCCAAATTCATCCCCTCCCAACTCATCAAAAGATTATCCAAGATATATCTTCCTTCTACAAAGCCAATTTGAGTAGGAGATTGTAATGTCCCCATCTTCGGCCTAGGCGTCTGAGATGACCATTTAGCTTATTTTATTCCCATAGGCTAATTCAAAGTTTCGGAAAGGGAATAGTTCTTTTAATTAAGTAAAGTTGTTTTAAATTAATATATGGCGGACAACTTGTATTTAATTAATAATGTTATTATAAAGTGACTTAAGCTGGAGCCAAAAAGCAAAATATTATAGTCACTTTATATTGTGCTGAGAGGTTTATTTTAAAAGTAATTTTAAAATATTACTTCGGGAAAGTTCCAAGGGAAATATAAAAGAAGATTTGGGGACTCATTTTTACTTCTTCTTGACATCTTCTTTTATGAGCTATTGTGGAGTTGAGCTTTGTTCAACAAAAACCCTAGAACGAAAACCCTTGGGAATATTGATTTCGAAAGAGAGAGATCTTCCCTAGTCAATCTAGAGGTGAATCTATTCAAAGTTCACAAGTGTGCAGATTGATACACGTTTGAAAGATTTGTACGGAAGGATATATCATTTTATCCAGGTTTTGGTATTTGCTTTCCAAGAAGGGTCTATTTGTTAAATTTGTGAGATTTGCAAGCAAATACAAATTTAGAGATTTGGCTAAAGATTTCATTGGAGATTTATTGAAGATTATGATTAGGTTTTGCTAGGGTTTATACCCTATTTCCTATGTCTAGCAAAAGGAAGTATATTTTGGTGGAGGTGCCACACTAAAGATCATAATTCCTAGTCATTGCCTTTCCTACACTAGCCGCAGCACATTTCAAAGGGCTTCAATCAATAATTAAAAGGGCGCAGCATTGTGTATGGATGAGTCATGAGTTCTAATGGGTGTAGGACTCTTAGGAAGATGCCATCATATTTGTGCAGTTGTACAAGCTGGCCGCCCAGCTATGGATATCAAAGAATGAGTTTTAATATTTGTTTTGACTGTTCAAAGGAAGCATGAGAGTTGAATTTGCTAATAGAAGAGAAATTTCTGCTTATTCTAAGTGCTATACACTTTCATTATCAGTTTGGTATCATCTGCAAGCAATATTGGCTTCCATGAAAGGTTAGAAATCAAATTTCTCCATTTCTGTGGTTCTGATTTTTACATCAGCAAGCTATGTTGATCTGTGTGTTCAAATCTCTTATATATTGGAAGCTTGCAAACTGTTTGACAAAATCTCCATGCTTATCTTTGAATATTGTGATGCATTGATGAATGATTTATGATCTAAACTATAAACAAGTTGTTCTATAACATACATACTCAGAAATTCAGATTGAGAAACATATTGCAAAGTGTTTGATGAAATGCCGGCATATGGAAAATCAGAAATAATGCAAGTTTGAGTTAAAATCTGGGTACGAGATTTTATAGTGGTATCAAAGCAAGTGATCTTGCCAGCCTAGAGGGTTTGCATGATAGTTTGATGTTTGCATATTGATTTTATGAATCCGGAAGATAGAGAATACATCACATACAGGAGAAGGCAGCAATTTCTTGGTTTAGAGAAGAAGAAAACATGGATGATAGAGATGAGCCTCAGAATCCTAGTACAATGCAGATCCTTAATGATCTTGCTAGAGGATAGCAGCAACTGGTACAATTAATAACCCAAATGATGCAAAACAACAATGGAGATAATCAGTACCAGTACAATGGAGGCAATAATGGGAGTAATGGAAAGGCAAGCAACTCTGCACACAATGGAAACAATCCTAACATTAACACTAGAACCACTCAGGCATCTACAGTTAGGCCTTTAATGCCTGATTTCTTGGATCAGCGGTTGACTTGGGGTGGTAGACAGCAGGTTGCCGGTGAAAGTTTTAGAGATTATTTACAGGAGTGGCAGTCACTTGGGGATGAGTTTCAAGTTGCAATGTCTTTACAGGATTTTTGTCAGTTGAAGTACAGGAATAGGCCTAGAGGTGAGAGAGGACAGAACCAGGATCGATGGCAGAAGTTGGGTAAGGTATCCCTTCCTTCTTTTGATGGTTCTACTAAATGCACTACACATGCATGGATACATAAATTGAATAACTACCTCTGTTTGAACCCCATGTTTGAAAATGAAGCCATCAAATTTGCTACTTTGCATTTGGAGGGTGTTTGCATTTGGAGGGTGATGCACATGAATGGTGGTATCACGGGATGGTTACATAGGGTCATAGCCTTATTACTTCTTATGCAGATTTTACTTAGAGGCTTATTGACAGGTTTGACAAGAAAGATCCTGAATTCCACTTCAGAAAGTTGGCCTGTCTAAAACAAAAGGATTCAATTGATGCTTATGTATCTGATTTTCAGAGGCTTTCAGTGAGGGTGTCGAATGTGTCGGACAACAGGTTGACTTATCTCTTCATAGAGGGATTAGAGGAACCACTCCGAGGATGGGTAAAAGCATTAGACTCACCTTCTTTGCATGAGGCAATTAAAAGAGCTAGAAACATGGAATTTTTTGCACCATCAAAGAATAAATTTCAAAATAAATCTTTTTCATCAAAGAAGGACAGTAAGAAGACTTTTCAGAAGGAATGGCCTAAGAAGATAGATTTAGACATTGAGGTCAAAAATGAGCTACGAAAAAAGAAGCTTTGTTTCTCTTGCAAGAAACCTTGGGAACCTAGACATAGATGCCTTGGGAGAGGTAAGGTTCACTATATAGAGGTTACTTCAGATAATGAGGAAAAAGAAAAGACTAGCTCCGAAAGTGCACAGGAAGAGGAGAAGGTTGAGCATGAGGAGAAAGTAATAGATGAATATTCAGTTGGTACTATTGCTACTCTTTCTGGTACTCCTAGATATTATCCATTCAGGGTGAGGAGTTTTGCAGGGTCAGCGTGTCACTGTTTTGATAGATAGTGTGGCAACCCACAACTTTATTGATGAAGGCCTGGTGATGAAAAGAGGTCTTCAAGTGGAGGATTTTCCTAGTTTCAAAGTGATGGTTGCAGATGGTTTTACCATGAGTTGCACTAAGGAGATATCTCAGTTGAACATTATGTTAGGCAATTATCAAGTCACAGATGATTTCTACGCGGTGCGTATTAGTGAGACTGATGTGGTTTTGGGCATCCAGTGGTTGCACTCACTTGGGAAATACTCACAGAATTTTCAGACCACAGAACTCAAGTTCAAGCAGGATGGTAAAAAGGTAGTGCTTCGTGCTATGTCAAATGGAGCACCTAGAGTGGTTACTGCGAAGAAGATGGAGGCATTGTTTAGACATGGTGAGGTTGCATAGGCAGCCCAATTTTTCGTTTCCACCAAAACCTCTACTGATAGCGATAGACATTATCATGTGGATATTCAATCCATATTGGATAAGTGTAGTGTGGTGTTCAATGAGATTCCTTCTGGTAGGCCACCTGACAGGGGTTTTGAGCATGTGATAGAGCTTGAGGAGAGCTCTAAGCCCGTCATTACCACTCCTTACCGCCATCCTAAGAGGTTTAAGGAGGAAATTGAGAAAGCTATTAAGGAGTTGTTGGATATGGGGCACATTAGGCCTAGCTCGAGTCCCTTTGCTTCTTCGTGTTGATGGTGTTTTTAACACGCAGCAACGCAAATAAGACACAAGGGTATCTCACCTCTCTTGAAAGGAGTCCTATCCCAAAACTTCTGAATAAGACAGCCCCAAGGTTTATACAGCTAGGTCTGAGCTCGCAGGATAACTCAGTGGATATGTATTCGGCTATTCCAACCAAGGGGACTTACATGCAATGTAGGGTTTATGAAACTATGACAGCAAAGTGTGCAAGAACCCTAGATGATACAGACTGTGTAGTCTGAAATTTATCAGCAGATGGACAATATAAATGCTGCTTGAAATCCTAAGTCTAATCAGATTTATGTAAAGAAAATGCAAAAGGTTAAAGGGTAGAGAGATTGAAACCTAAGGACAAATTACAACTGGATTGAATGTTGTAGATAGACAAATACCCTCAATAAACCACTTTCTGTTGAACCAGGTTAAGAAACCACAATGCTGCAGAAAATGATGCAATCTTCAAAGGTAACTTGTGAATTTCAAATCACATACATTCATTAAACACCCAATTGATGGCACAATTTTAACTATTGTAATGCAATTGAACTAAATTCATTAACAAGGTTCAGACTAACTATGCAAAGTAACTTACAATCAACAAGCACAAATGGTATGAACCAGGGCATTCATCAGATATCAAAGCATCTATCCATCATTACAATTGCATTTCATCTAATTTCAGATTGAAATGAACCATGAAATCCAAAACAAGATAACACAAAAACAGTTTTCAGCAACACCTGTAAAACCCGTTTTGTATTGATCAAGATTTCGGCAGTCTCAACAATTCATCATCAAATCTTAATAACAAAGAGAGAAAATGACTACCCTTTTATAGATGTGCACGTATATCGAATTTTTGAAGGAACGGTGGAGATTAATTCAACACCAAGGGCTCAGATTACATAGCATTTAATTTTGGTTGGTGGGTAGTTACAATCCTGGATTTGCTTTTGTCCTCTAGGAAAAAGACGAAATTACAACCTTTTAGCTCGTGAGAACAAGACGAAATAATCACTTTTTGAGTTGTCTAATGAGACAAAACTCTTTTCGAATGAGTTGACTAGTCAATAAGAGTATGTGGCATGTTTTTGATGAAGACATGTCCAACTAGATGCTTGCTGGATTGACATTTGATGACTGGATGGTTGGGGCAGCTGTGAACATGTCCTGAACATTGAACAGGCTCTGCAAGAATAGCAATGATGTAGGCCTGATCTCCTGTATCTTCCAACTTCTAGGGCTTATTTCCATCACCTTTGACATCATACTGACTTCCTTTTGTAGATACAGCAGTAGTTTGATTGATAAAATGATGATTCTTCATGTCTGGGTTAGAAGTGTATCTTTGGGTTTTCATCCCTCATGGTGGCTCCAGCTAGTTCTTTCATCCTCCCAGACCTGCAATCCATAATGCCAAGCATCAATTTCATCATAAACAAATCATTTTTCATCAAGATAGATCAAAATATATCCATTTGTAGTCGTGGATCAATCAGGGACAGGTCAATGTCAATTTTGTTGCTATGGCCATCTTCACAAATTTGGCATTTTCCCATGATTTTCTTAGTTTTTTCATCGTTTTCAACTACCCATTTCGCATTTATGATGACTGTCTTTGTGCCCGTTTGGATCCAATAGGAGACATTTATTTCATGTTTTTATACCTTTTTTGCAAAAAGCAGGATTTTTGGGGGTCACTAGATATCAATGTGCAGTGCATTAATTTGATACAAAAGATGTTCTAAATTTATACCAAGCACAATAAAAATGTTGAACAGGATGTATAGAGATGATATGCTGATCAGATTCATCAATTAAACCAAGTTTCATGCCTTAGAAACAAGCTTACCAGCCCAAATATGAAAAAGCGGGGTTTTATGGGGTGACCAGATCAGCGGACTTTTTGGCCCTTACCAGATAGCGAGGAAAATGATAGTCATTGGACATGTCATGTGACGCAAAAGATTAGCGCAAACCACTTTTGAAAAGTCTCGAAGGCAAAAAGCGAGAAAAATGATGGTGACCGGATTTGCGGGGAATTTGGTCCTCACAGGACATGTCCTGTGACATGACATATTAGCGCTACATCCCTTGATGTGGGAAATGCCCGCTTTTCTTCAAAATACACTAAGTATAGCCTTAGCGGAGTTTTTCAAGGTGACCCGATATGTCCCGAGAGAGTGGTTTTTAGCACATATCCAGTGAAATAACTTTTTAGCGCAGAAGCAAGTGAAACAAGTTTGGCGCTAATATCCAGTGACACAGGATATTAGTGCAAACTGTAGTAGGAGGCAAAAATCCCTCCAAATTTTGAAATTCCCTGAGTGACAGTATATTTAAAAATATATTTAAGTATACTTTAAATATTTTTAAATATACTATCAGGAGGTTTGAGATAGGTTCCGGATCCATAGGATTTAACATGCAGATTCTAAAATTTGGAGGATCCATCAAATTCTAGACTTAGCCAATTTTTCAGGGTTTCAAACTTAGCCAAATTTCAGGGTTTTAGGGACATGCATCAGGATGAAAGCACAGGGACCCCTTAGTAAAATTTGGTGGAATTTGACATGATTTTGCAATGACACATCCTGCAGTAATAGTTTTAGTGCTATATCCAGTGACATAGGATTTTAGCGCAAACTCTAGTGACACCCACTTTTAGCGCAAAAGCAACAAAGGTCTATTTCTTAAGCACAAAATCAATTAAAACTCCTCCAAATCAATCACTAAAGGCATCAAACAACTTTAAACATGCCAAATGCCCAAATTTGGAACAAATCTTGCATTCTAAGCACCATTTCACTTTCTCATCGTCACAAGGAGGAAAGGTTGAGACTCCAAGCCAAAGCAAAAAGGGGGGGTCCCCATTTTGCTAGCACAAAACATGGGGCATGTGTGCAGGGCACAACACTTCGGTAATTCTAGTGAAGAAGACAGATGGGACCATGAGGATGTGCATTGACTATCGTGCACTTAACAAGAAGATGATCAAAAACAGGTATCCAATTCCCAGGATCAATGAGCTACTAGATGAGTTGCATGATGTAGTTTATTTTTCGAAGATTGATCTTCATTCAAGATACCATCAAATTAGGGCCAGAGAGGAGGATATTCATAAGACAGCTTTCAGATGTCATTACGGCCACTATGAGTTTCTGGTCATGCCCTTCGGTTTGACCAATGCACCTGCTACATTTCAGTCTTGCATGAACCACGTGTTCAATAAACAGTTGAGAAAAATTTTGCTCGTGTTTTTTAATGACATCTTGATATATAGCAAGACTTGGGAGGATCACCTCAGGCACATTGATGAGGTGGTGGGCATCATGGAAGCACAATCTTTGTTTGCGAAAGCGTCCAAGTGTGAATTTGGAATGACAAAAATCTTATACTTGGGATATGTGATTAGCGCTGATGGAGAGAAGGTTCATCAGGAAAACATTCAGGCCATCTTGGATTGGCCACCTCTGAAGACATTGTCAGATTTGAGGGGATTCTTTGGCCTCTGTAGCTATTATAGGAAGTGTGTTAAGGGGTTTTCTTAGCTGGCGGCACCTCTTACAGATCTTACTAAGAAGGGAGCTTTCAAATGGACGGATGAGGCTCAACAAACATTGGACAAACTCAAGGAGGTAATGAGCTCTTGTCCTCTTTTAACACTTCCTGATTTCTCTCAACCATTTGTTTTGAAGTGTGATGCATCAAGAGAGGGAATAGGAGTTGTGCTTATGCAAAATAAGCATCCTATAGTTTATGAGAGCAAGAAACTTAGGGATGTAGAGAGATTATATTCCACCTATGACAAAGAAATGCTTGCCATCATGCATGCTTTGGCAAAATTTAGATAGTATTTGGTGGGAGGGAAGTTTGTAGTCAGAACGGATCATAACAGCTTTAAGTACTTCTTGGAGAATAAAGATTTGAATGAACATCAGCAAAAGCGGGAAAGCAAAATTCAGGCTAATGACTTTGATATTGAGTATGTGAAGGGAAAGAGAAACGTGAATATAGCCGATGCTTTGTCTAGGAAACCCACTTTGTGTGCTATGACAGAGATTTCAATAGATTAGAAGGTTCACCTTTTGGTTGAGTACTCCAAAAATACTTTGGCTTGTGAGATCATGGATGGTAAGGTTTAAGATGGCAGATACAAGGTGATTGATGACATCATCTATTATAAGGACAGAATTTATTTGGTTCCTGAATCAAAAATGAAGGAGAAAATTTTGAAAGCTATTCATGATACACCTCTTGCAGTACATACAGGTTATTTTAAGACATAGACAGATCAAAGAGATTCACTTGGAAGGGCCTCAAGGATGATGTCTTGTGTCATGTCAGAGAGTGTGACTTGTCAACAGAACAACTCAGAGCATGCTTTCCCAGCAGGTTTATTGCAGCCATTGCCTATTCCTAAGCAGAAGTGGGAAAGTATATCCATGGACTTTATTACAGGTCTTCCTAGAGTGCAGGGCAAAGATTGCATCTGTGTAGTGGTTGACAAGTTGACCAAATATGCTCATTTCTTCGCCATATCTTCAAAGTATAAAGCACCTCAAGTTGCAGAGTTGTTCTTCAGAGAGGTGTTTAGACTCCATGGTCTTCCCAAAAACATTGTTAGTGATCAGGACAACAGACTTTTCAGCATATTTTGGCAAGAGCTATTCAGATTAGCAGGTACTATATTAACTTGAGCACTAGCTATCACCTGCAGATTGATGGGCAAACAGAGATTGTGAATAAATGGGTGGAAGGTTACTTGCGTAACTATGTTGCGAGGCAGGAAAAGGTTTCGATTAGGTGGTTACATTTGAGGGAGCATTGCTACAATACCACCTATCATATGTCGATTGGCATGACTCCTTTCAGGGCATTATATGGCTATGATGTTGTCATTTGCAGATTTAGCATTTGATGACAGCAGGGCTCCAAAAAGCCAAAGATTGGATCTGGGAGAGTCAGAACATCCTTAAGTAACTCAAGGATAACCTCCATCGTGCTCAGAATCAGCAAAAGATTTATGCAAATAAGCACAGGATTGAGAGATCTTTTGAGATAGGGGACTTGGTTTTCTTGTGCCTACAGCCCTATAGGCAGTCTACCTTGAAGAAGAGTGGTGTACAGAAACTTAAGCGTCGATTCTAGGGTCCATACAGGGTTGCGCGGAGAGTAGGAGAGGTTGCCTATGAGTTGGAGTTGCCTGAGAGCAGCAAAATCCACAATGTGTTTCATGTTTCATGTCTCAAAAAGGCACTTGGGCAGCATGTTACATCATCTCCTAAGCTTCCACCCTTGAATGAAGAGGGTAAATTGATATTAGTTCCTAAGTCTATTCTAGATGTCAGGGAGAGGAGATTGAGGAGCAAGGTGATTAAGGAGTATCTAATTCGATGGAGAGATTTGCCCCTAGAGGATGCCACTTGGGAGGGAGAACAGATTCTTCAGCAGCCCAATTTACAATTGCTTAAGGGCAAGCAATTTCGGAGAGGGAGGACTATAATGTCCCCTTCTTCCGCCTAAGCGTTGGAAATGACCATTTAGCCTATTTTATTCCCGTAGGCTAATTCGGAGTTTCGGAGAGGGAATAATTCTTTTAGTTAAATAAAGTTATTTTAAATTATGATATGACGGACAACTTGTATTTAACTAATAATGTTATTATAAAGTGACTTAAGTTGGAGCCAAAAAGAAAAATATTAGTCACTTTAAATCGTGCTGAGAGGTTTATTAAAGAGTAATTTTTAAATATAACTTCGAGAAAGTTCCAAGGGAAATCTTGGGGACTCATTTTTACTTCTTCTTGACATCTTCTTTTATGAGCTATTGTGGAGTTGAGCTTTGTTCAACAAAAACCCTAGGACAAAAACCCTCGGGAATATTGATTTTGGAATTGAAAGATCTTCCCTAGTCAATCTAGAGGTGAATCTATTCAAGGTTCACAAGTGTGCAGATTGATACAGGCTTGAAGGATTTGTGCAGAAGTATATATCATTTTATCCAGGTTTTAGTATTTGCTTTCCAAGAAGGGTTTATTTGCTAAATTTGTGAGATTTGTAAGCAAATACAAATTTAGAGATTTGGCTGAAGATTTCATTAGAAATTTATTGAAGATTGTGATTAAGTTTTGTTAGGGTTTGTACCCTATTTCCTACGCCTAGCAAAAATAAGTATATTTTGATGGAGGCGCCACATTGAAGATCATAATTCCTAGTCACTGCCTTTCCTACACTAGCCGCAACATATTCTATAATAGCTACAGCACATTTCAAAGGGCTTCAATCAATAATTAAAAGGGTGCAGCATTGTCTATAGATGAGTCGTGAGTTCTAATGGGTGCGTAGGACTCTTAGGAAGGCGCCATCATAATTGTGGAGTTGTACATGCTGGCCACCCAGCTATGGATATCAAAAAATCAATTTTAATATTTGTTTTGACTGTTCAAAGTAAGCATGAGAGTTGAATTTGCTAATAGAAGAGAAATTTCTGCCTATTCTGAGTGTTGTACACTTTCATTATCAGTTGGGTATCATCTGCAAGCAATATTGGCTTCCATGAAAGGCTAGAAATCAAATTTCTCCATTTCTGTGGTTCTGATTTTTACATCAGCAAGTTGTGTTGATCTATGTGTTCAAATCTCTTATATATTGGAAGCTTGCAAACTGTTTGACAAAATGTCCATGCTTATCTTTAAATATTGTGATGCACTGATGAATGATTTATGATCTAAACTATAAACAAGATGTTCTGTAACATACATACTCAGAAATTCAGATTGAGAAACATATTGCAAAGTGTTTGACGAAATGCCAGCATAAGGAAAATCAGAAATAATGCAAGTTTGAGTTAATTGATTAATGTCTTGGTAGCTTGCCCTCAAGGTGTTGTTCTTGAAGGTGACTGACTCCATGAACCATAAGAAAACTTCAAAGTATATTCTTAAAATATTAGAGGAAGCCATTCTTGAAGTAGGTGTGGAGAATGTGGTTCAAATGGTTAACTAATAGTGCATCAAATTGTGTGGGAATTGGGAAGTTGATTGTAGAGAAGTACCCACAAATAAATTGGAGCCCATGTGCAACCCATTGTCTAGATTTGTTGCTTCATGACTTGGCTAAATTTTCATTGGTACATGAAGCAATTCACAGAGCGAGAGCAATTGTAGATTTTATAAGAAATCACCATCTCACATTGAATCATTACAGGCAGCATGCATCTAGGGAGTTGTTGAGGCCTTGTGAAACAAGATTTGCTCCATTTTATATCACTTTGAAAAGAGTGGTTGAAGAGAAAGCAGCTCTAAGGTTTGTTATTTGTTCCAATGGTGGGAAAATTCTGCTCTTTCTGAAGGTCCTAAAGGGAAGATCATAGAGCAAATTATTTTAAACAGCGAGTTTTGGGAAAGTGCAACAAAAGTTTTAAATGTGTGTGGACCAATTGTTGATGTGCTTCGTATGGTTGATGGCGACACCCCTTGTCTTGGCATGTTTTATAAGAGCATGGACCATTGCAAAGAAGCCATTCAAAAAGCACTCAATAATGTAGAAGCAAATGTAATGTCCTTTTTTTGTTCCATTCCAACATTCTTGGAAAGTTCCAAGATTCTTGGAGAATTCCAACAGCCTTGGAGAGTGCCAACTTTCCATAGACTTTGGGATGTGCTAAAAAATAATTAAACAAGTAATATAAGTTGTCTTAAAGTAACTTTATATTATTTTCTTAAAGGAAACTTATGTTTATTTATTTATTTTAAAAGAATAAGTTTATTTATTTATTTTAAAAGAAGGGTGGCCAACATCATGAAGTGTTTCTAAAAGAGGGTCAAAAGTGATAACACTAGGCATGAGGTACAAAGTGGTGACTTAAAAGGTTATTTTAAAAGTGACCTCGAAAATAAAGATTAAAAGTGTTATCAAATTTAAAAGACTTTGAAAAGTCACTTTTTATTTTATTATTGAGGGGGAAAGTGAAATGATAGAGATAATATTTGGTTGCCCTAAAAGTATTTATAAAAGGAGTTGTGCACACAAAAGGGTTACTGTCTAATTCATTTTCCATTTGCTCTATGAAAGAACTTGAGTTCTTTTAATTCCTTGAGGACGAAAACCCTTTAGTAATTCCAGTTTCAAGGACGAAAACCCTTTAGTAATTCCAGTTTCGGGGACAAAAACCCTCCTAGCTAGTAAAGTGATTTCACTTAGAAATCACCATTGTGTTGAAAGTTGCAGATTGTGTTTTGGGTTTAGTTGGTATTCTATATGTTTTGGGTTTATAGTGATAGTTTTGGGATTTTCGGTATATTTCAGATTTTTGGATGTCGGTTTGTGATTTTCTTAGTTGTGGGTTGTGAGCTTTTATATTCTAGAAAAAAGATACAAACAATTGTGTGTGAGAGATATCCAGAAAATACAAAATATATATATATGGTGTGTGTGTGAGAGAGAGAGTTGCATGTCATGTCCCCGTTTCCGACTTGATCATCAAGGAAGAATGGATTAGCCTATTCCTCATTCCCGGAGGCTAATTCTAAAATAATGAGGGAATGAATTGGTTTTTGACTAACTTAGACTTTTGTTTTGCAGGAACAAAGTCAGAAACTTGAAATTTGGCTAAGTCTGGGAGCCAAGTAATAAGGAAGTTGACTCTTGGAGTCTAGGCGCAAATTCCTCATCAAACTAACCAAATGAGCACCCAAGGATATGGAGTCTTCAAACAAGCTTTGGAAGTGTAAGAGGATAAGAAGGATCTTGTCTTGAAGTATTTCAAATAGGGCGCCTTGATAGGAGAAGTTGATAAGTTTCCAAAATGAAGATTTCTAAGTGATTTGGATAGTGAAGAAGGCCTGATCACTTTAGGTGCTAGTATCATGCTGCATCAGCCAAAATAAGCGCCTAGAACAACTAGGCGCCAATACTTGATTCCAGGGATCCTCCATTTGAGCGCCTATCTTAGATGGATGTAGATTGAAAGTTGAAGTAGAAGATGTCTCTTGGGGGAACTCCTAGTCTAGGCGCATGTGTTGGTTGAAACCCCCTGTCTCTAGTGCCCAGGATTGAAAGCATTGTTAAAGTTGTTTTGGCGCACTTAACTACCCATCTCATCCTCAAAATTGCGCCTAGGACGTTAGATCATATCTGGATAACCCTTGAATAGCGCCTAAGCTAGTTTGTGAGTTGACAAAGGCAAATACACCCTAAAAAGGGTCAAGTTGATCATCCTTCCAGTGAAAGTCATCATCTTTGTCTAAATATAGTGTTGAGAAGTTGAGGCGCATCCTTCCTCATTCCCAACCTTACTTTTGCGCCTTCCTTTGATAAGTCATATGGCACTTAGAAGAGTGATGTTTGATGTTGTCATAACAAAGTTGTACTTAGAAAAGACTTAGAAACTCTTGAAAAGCTAGAATTTGCTTCAGGGAGATAAGGCGCCATTTCACTCTTCCCCTGGCACTTTGTTGCGCCTAGAAAACTCATTCCAAAAGTGCGCCTGAGAAGGGAAAGAGCTCTTAATCCACTCATGGTGAAAGGCGCCTGATAAAAGATAGAAATTGTGATGCAGTTGTAACTTGAGTTGAAGATTTTTGCAAGGCAAAACAACTTCCTTCCTAAGGCGCCAATCTAGACCTTTCTCTATCAATAAGTGCACCTAAGTGTAATTGAAGATTCAAACAAGATGTTAGAACTCCAGATGAGGGCGCTGGGTTAAAGGAGCGTCAAAAGGGTTTTGATTGCAAGTGTTTGAAAGAGTGAGTTGTATAGAACATCTTCCTTGAGGTACCAGGCGCTAATTCCAGTTGAAACTACACCAAGTGTGCGCCTAAGATAGTTGTAAGCCTTCCAGACCGGTTATGGAACAAGGCGCCCCATCAGGAGAAAAGATGATGATCATTTGAAGTCCAGTTGCTTTCAAGGTTCTTTGAAAAGATGATAAGTTATAACCAAGGCGCCAGAACCCCTGTGAATCCTCCAAAGCTGGCGCCCAGTCAGAAGGACACCAGTTCTGCGCCTCAACAAGCTAAGTGTCAATCCTCTTCTCCCCAATTCTCAGATGGCGCCTAGGATCCAAAAGATCTTCGCTGAAGTTCCAAGATTGCATGGAGTCATTAAATTCCTCAAGGCGCATATTCATGCCTCTGCTACCTCAATTGGGCGCCTAGGTCACATTGGGCGCCACTCCATGATCATACTACTCCAAATGGGCGCCTAGTCAGAAGATAAGGTAGTTGTAACTACCCGAGCTCTCATTGGTCAACAGGATGTCCTCGGGATCCATGTCTAGGTCTTTGGATAAGTTTGCCAACTCAGAATGAGTCATCAAATGGAATATTCCCTTGGATATGCTTCTTGGGAAACATGCCTTGATTCCTCTTTGCACATTGAAAAACGTGCCTTCATTGCCTTTGGAAGGCCTATAAAAGGAGGAGCTCTCTCATTCATTTGGTATCTAATACTTTGGCGAATTTCTCTCTGCAAAGCTTGTAAGCTTGTAATCTTGAGGCCTACGAGTTTCAAGTGTTGGGGTGATGCTCCCTCAACAAGCAAGGTGATGCTCCCTTGTTATATTGTGAGGTGTTGACATTTAGTTAACATCATTGAGTTGATCAAGTAAAGAAATCATTGTAAACATCAAGGCTTCAAGGCTTTCTTTTGTATTTCCATTTGAATAAGTTTGTAACTTCATGCTATTGAAAGCATTATCCATGTAATAAGACATTTGCAAGATGATTGAATCAAACAATAAGACAGGTACCCAGCTTTAAGGTTGATTCATTCAAGTAATTATTTTGATGTATATCTCTAAGTTGTTGAGTAGTTGATGAGTTGATAGCAAGTAAAATTGTGTAAGTAAGGAAAAATTTTAGTAGAACTAGTGGGGTATCTTACATTGCAGCTGTTAGTATTCCAAATATTATTAATATTAATGATTTTTCAAGTGCTATTGTGAACGAGGAAAGACCCCAAAGCAGCCGTACCACTTTATTTGCTGCTGATTATTATTTAAGATGGGACGTGAGACCCTTTTTGGAGATTTGGAAGTGTTTATTAATATTTAAGAAGCTGCGTTGACGTTTGAAGTGGAGATTAAAGTGATTTCAAGGTTCTCATAGGTGTCGTACCATCTCAAGGAAGGCCCACATATATTGTGGTATGCATTTAATTGGGACCAAGCTGTATTAATAGTTAGTTTCTGATTTTCTGAGCATTATTTCTGATATAAAACAACAGGTGGAAGGTCTGAGAAATATTATTTAAGTGGATATTTGGAAGTTTGGAGTGCATTTCACTTGTAGTTCAGTGTTGGGTCAGTTTGCTATCCCTTGTGGTAGTTCATATCAGCTAACAGGGTGGTGATTAGAGTGTTTCAGTATGGATTCAATTTTGATTTATCAGTGATATCAGCAAAGTGTGTGATTTCAGCCTTGCATTTGCTTACTACATCAGCTTTCAGTGTTCTACTTTAGTGGCCTTGCTTACCCAGCTAATGAAAGCAAGTTTATTTGTGATATTCATGCATTTTTGGACTAATCTATGTTGTTGCAGCAGTCTGATTTCCTGATCAGAGTAATATATCAGTGTGTTGCAGCCAGTTACCTTGTTATTTAGTATTCTATAATGCATTTCACTTTGTTATTGTAACCCCGGATGGTAGTAGCGCCGGTGGCATTGCATTTCATACTCATATGATTGTAAAATCAGATGGTATTCCGCCGGTTAATGTGCATTTCAACATTGTAGTCTTTGGATGGCTAACCGCCAAACTTAGATGCATTTCATAGCCCGTTTTAGCATCAAACAAGCTTGCATTGCAATCAACCATTTTGGTTTGATCAAGCTTAAGTCATTCTGCCAATGGCTTTGCATTTCTACGCAGGCTTGTCCATCGAAGAGGTGTTCATTTAGGTGGGCTCTGCCACCTGCATGCTCTGGTCGGTTTGTCGTCTTTTCATTACAACAATGCATTCATCTAGATAGTTGTGTGTGGTCCAAAACATCATATGCTCTCACCTTGCCCACATTGGAAACTTGGTGATTAGAAAGTGTCAGGACATTGCATTTGCATCTACTATATTGCAAACAAAAAAAAATTAGTGTTGGTTATTACAACAGACTGCATGGAGATATGGGATACAGTTGATTCTAGATGGAAAAAGGTGCGCACACGTTTACATGCAGCAGCTTGTTATTTAGAGCCTAAGTTATTTCAAATTGATCAACAAAGTGATTGTGAAGTTATGGAAGTGCTTTATGAAGCCATTTAGAGATTTGAACCGGATCCAACAGTTGCAAGTCTAATTAGAGACCAGCGTTGCAAATACAAGATAGCAAAAGGGATGTTTGGAATGTCAGCAGCCCAATATAACATCTCATGAGTTGACATCCTTGGTAACAAACGGTGGATGTCCTATGGAGCATAGACTCCTGAACTACAATGCTTTGCTATTCGAATATTGAGTTAGGAAGCAAGTTCATCAGCTTGTGAGAGGAACTAGAGCTGCTTTGACCACGTTCATTCAAAAAAGAGGAACAAGTTGTTGTCTGGTAAGTTGGGAGATCTTGTTTACATTTGCAGTAATTTACAATTGTTTATGAACAAATTAGTAAAAGACTCCACCTCTTCACCAAATTCCAGAAGACATAGCAGTTGCAGATGAGCCTAACTTTTTTGATGATGATGTGAGTAGTGCATCTAGTGATGATGATACTACACCAACTCAACCAAATGCTCTTGATGACTTGGAATTTTTTTGAAGTTTTAGAGTCTTGATGCTTGGTTGTCACTTCTTGACAAAAAAAAACATCTTTGCAATCATGATTTCATATGTTTCTTATGGTTTAAGTTTGATATGTTTATTATGGTTTATAAATGTGGCATCTTTTTATATAGGTTTCAAATATATTTAGCAACGTTTACCTATTTTGACAATTTTTGTGGGTTTATTTCATATATATATTAGGCAAATTTAATCACAATTTTTTTTCGAATTTTATCATTACCGAACTTAGTCCAAATTTTATTGTTGCCGAACTCGAACACAAACTTGAACCTTGTGACATAGCCTAAAAGCATCTAGTAAAACAAATTTCAGTCATCTTCACTGATCCTAGATCTTCATTCACTATCTAGAAACATGGTGCTCAATTAAAAGAAACTGGAAAGGCCTAGTGACTAAAAGCAGTTCAAAATTCAGAAGTGGTGCTACAAGAAATCCCTAGCATTTTGGTCATGCTAATTCCAGTGCCTAGCAAGAGTTTTCATTGTGATGGTAAATACCAAAGTCAAGTTTTAGCCATACATACACAAATTTAGAATGCATGTTGCTTTCAACATAATCCTGTATGATTGTACTGAGCGAAAAAAATTCAAACATAAGTTCAGCCAAAACGACCACACCATTTTAGCAGCAGTTCTTGTGTACTGCCGAATGAAGAATAGAATTTGGTGCTCAGCTACATACAAATTTTACTTGATTAGAGAATAGATCTGTTAGATTTCAATCCAACCTCAAAATACAAGAAGATAAAGCTTCAAAGCATAGCAATGAAAGAGAAATAGGAACATCGAATCTTAAATATAAAGGCCATTGCAACCACACGAAAACCACAAATTGTAACTCGTGTCTCTGCCCTTCTCCCCATCATAAGACACAACAAGCTGCAATCATGTAAGCTGAAACTTTAGTTTAATAGACGGTTATTGAAAACATTCTGATCACAGACTTTTTAAATGCTTCAGGTTTCTGCTGTGGGTTTCTAAATTTGTTGCCTTTGAATTATCTGCATTCATCTCTGTTTGGTCAACATTTCAGGTATCCGCTTCTTTCCATCATCCAACTATGAATATCGAAGGAAATTGTGATAATTATTATTTCTTAAATATACATTTTCCCAATATATGACAAGTTGGGATATTACTATAATGATCCTTGATAGAATAGATAATGGATGTCCATGTATTGCTGATTTTCAGCCCATCAGCTTGCTCTAAGTTGTTTTGGGTGCCTTGGAAACTCAATTACCTCTATTATACACAATGAATGGTAATAGCTTTTTGCTACAAATTTTGCATCTCCTAGACATATATGATACTTACCTGTTACCTTGCGATTCCATTAAGAGGGCCTTCCTGAATTGTTTTATATCGCTGAAGCAGAGATATCATATGACTTTTGGAGGTAAATGATCCCAAGAATTTTTAATTTTGTGAAATAGCTACTGCAGAGAAACTTTAGCAGTCTTCTGCAAGAAAATTATATAGGAAATTTTAGAAAGGAAATTATATGAAAAAAAGTGATCTGGCACAGATTGGCAGTTGAAACATAATTTTATGTACAAGACTGCAAAGTTTTTCCACCCATCATTACCTAGCATTTAAAACTGGATTCTTAATTAGTCACTGCTTCACAGTTTAGAGGAATTTAAAAGATTATTTTTGTTGCAATGTTTTGATTAAGCAGGTTGCATGGGACCACTTGTGGCAAAATAATAGTAGCAGTAGCCCCCTCCATGGGACCCCTGTCTTAGAAATGAGTGTTCGCTAAAGCGGCTCAAATAAGTAATAACCAGACAATGTAAGGTGTAGATTCATTCCAGAGAGCTTGGAGTGCATGTACACCGTCTTTTTTAGAAATATAGGGGTGCTCTACGAAATTTGACTTTCATAGCAATATAACAGGTTATCCGCATCTTGTTCCTTGAGTCTAACCTGTACTAGAAGTAACATGTCTCCCTTAAGTATGGTCTTCCAAGGAGCATGCAACAAAGTAGACATCCTAGTCCCTATAAGGGTCTACTAAATCTTCTCCAGAATTTTGCCCTTGTAGAATATCCTCTGAGATTCACAGTTGTGCCTACTTTGCATTCAGCACGAAGGTATTTACAGGTGTATATATGAGTTTCCTTGTTTTACAGTTTCCCCTAGTTACAGTTACATGTGTAAGGCAAACTATGAATACAATATCCAGAGTGAAGTGCCACACATTGAAATCTAACATTGTTATCAAATACAAGTAAGAAGGCAAATGGCCTGCTAAATACCCCACATTTTACAACCACTCGACCCTTCTAACAGCACACTAAATCCATAGTTCACATAACATAAATAGTTTTGCCAATAGATTGCTTCCTGTAAAGAGGCACGAATAAAGAATCTAAGAAAATTACTGCGTTAAAACAATAGAAGAAGAGTCAACCTTCACAAGAAAGTTACATTGTGATATATTCATTTAAAATCGTTTCAGTGAATTTGTCACAGGCCGCAAGGAAAAGTCATAGTAGGCCCAGAAATTGCCCAAACATGGAGTTCTATTTAACCTGGATTTATTCTTTAACAACATTTCACAAATATTATTTACCATACTCTCAAAAAATCCTTCCAAGAAATGAGTTTACCGAGAGGCTGCGTTTGGTAGGGGAGTATACGAACGTCGTTGAAACCGCATACGTACACCGCAAGATTCCCTGTGTGTTGCTCGTATTTCGAAGTATCAAACACATAACCTTCCGGAAGTCGCGGTTTCGAATCCAGAGACATATCCACGAAAGCACAGAAGGAAAAATCCTGCGATCAAGCGTGCTATCAAAAACGTGCAAAGTTGCATCCCACGCCTCAAATTTGGATTGGTGGTAGCGTGTATGGCCTTCCAAGCCGGTGTGGCCTCTCACGAGTCCCAATAATTTTGCGTGCCCGAACAATTTTGCTTGTTTGTCTTTTTCAGCGATATTTTTTGTGTAAAGCGTACTTAGACGATGGACTAGAAATTGTAGGAGCTTTGCCCCGAATATTTGTTGCCCCCGCAAATACCAGTCATTATGCCCGTCGCCCCTTCCAGAAGTCACTGTTTCGAATCCAATTAGATAAGCATAGAGGATAAAATCCTGCGATCAATCGTGATATCATAAACGTGCGAAAGTTGCACCCCACACTTCAAATTTGGTTTAGTGGGAGCGTGTATGACCTTCCAACCCGGCTTCTCCCGAGTCCAATAATTTTGCGCGTTTGTCTTTTCCAGCGATATTTTCTGTGTAAAAGCATGTCTAGACGATAGGCTTAATATTGTAGGAGCTTTGCTCCGAATATTCGTCTACCCCGCGCAAACCAGTCACCATGCTCGTCGCCCCGCAATACCAGTCATCATGCCGACCCCGAGAAATTGTCAGTATGCTCCTACAATAAATAAATATGTCGCCACTGCGCTCATTTAAAAATGCCGTTCATTTTTTTTTCTGACAGATTATTTTTGAATGAATGATGAAGCAGTCAAAGGGACTAAGAGCTGTAGTCTTAAGACATTTTCAAGGTATTTTTTTATGTCTGCTCTTCTATTATGAATCTTGACTAAGAAGTTGGTCCTTCTATGAAGTCTTGCTTACTCAAAAAGCTCATTTTAAGATAAACTTATCTTGTAATTATCAAAATTTGGTAGCCTTTCATATTAAAATAATATTTTTAATTTTATTTTGTACATATCTACTCATTAGTTTTAAAATATCTTGTCAATATTTTCTTAGAAATGTTCAACATAATAAAGGTTCGAATTATAAAAGCATATAAAAGCACAATAAATCAATTTTATATTCCTTTTGCCTTGATAAAACCATGATTAGCTAAGATGTTTGAAACAAAGGTGGACATACACGTGGTGCATGCATGTGGATCATTACACGTTTATATCAATTATTAATGTAGGTAATCACGAGTAGGACTGTTACAGATTTATTTCAATGCTAGGCGTACCATCCTTGATGAAAACCTAATTAAGTGTTGAGAAGGTGAGCATTAAGGGCATTCAAAAAATTAGGTGGGATCAATTAGATGATAAAATAAGCAAGGTTGCCATGAGACAGTACTGTATCGATACCGGCACATCTATTTTTCAAAAATAGGAGATGAGGTACTTGGAGATGCCATTTATTTTTTAATATAATTTATTAATTTGCTAACATTAAAACTAAAAATGTCATGACATTGAAGTAGGGTTTTGTCATGCCCACATTTTAAACATGGACATGGGACCCGAACTAACAAAAATTTCCTAAACACGACGCTAAAACCCCCTTGTGCATAACATGCACGCTTGATGGCATGCACACTTAATGTCGTTGCATGTGCAATAAGCGTTGAGCACGCCACAGTAAAGCAAGGCTAAAAATAATGAAATCAGGGAAGTACGAAACTCCTTTCGCATCCCTTAGATACTGGGGTTAACCTACAAGGTTTAGGCGTTGCAACAAGCATCGCCATGAGGGAAGGTCTCTTTCGAGGGACAATCCCTAGGGTTATCTAGATGAAGGAGAAGGCGATTTCAACCCAAGTCGAAAACCTAACCCTAAAGCAATTAACTAATTAATTTTACTCTAATGCAGAAACAAAAAATAAACTAAAAATTAAAATTAATTCAACATCAACTAGGACTAAATTAATACAAGGAATTAAATTAAATTAAATACATTTTCAATAGTCTAACATTAATAAATAAAAAGGAAGGCCCTCACAATGGCCTTATAACAATAATTTAATACATTGGAATTAAATACGATAAAGCATTACAATTCAACATAAATAAATATTCACACTTGCCATTAAATAAATATCCTACCCAAGTTATCCAAACTCCAGAAATTTCAGCAGCACAACCTTACAATAGGCCCCTCTAGGGTCAAATAGGTTAAACAGGAATAAATGAAATTTACTACTATATAACTTTACAAAATAAATTAATATTTCACTAAGTAATTTTAAGGGATTAAAAAAGGTTTAGGGATCTTAAACATTAGGGCAACCCCACAACCCTAAAATAAGTTTATAAAAGCACTACTAATCTCATTATTCTCACTATTGTTTGGTTTTGCAGGTTGGAGGGAGTTTGAGGGAAATCTCTTCCCTATGGGAAAATTATTTCCCCTAACCAGGTTTAGTTTCACTATTAGACCTGATCGTTTTGCTACACTTAGACTTATGATATAATATATAGTATTGTGACCCTGTTCACTAGACAATATTGTATTATTGTGGATCTAATTATAAGGTAGTTGTGTATGATTTGAGTATGTGTAGGAGATGTATGCCTTAATGCAGATTGATTGTATATCACTCAATTGTGTTTGGAAATGATCCTTAGGCTTTGCTTTATGAAGTAGGGTTTGAAGACTCACGAAAATGCCCTCTAAACATCATGTGGGTGAAAACAACGGCCAAATGAGCTTTAAAAAAAAATGATGAAGACCCCTTTTTATCCCCGCACAGGGGACTCATCTAGTTGTCTCCTGTGATGGTGGATGTTTCCACTCGTGTCTTAGAGATGAGAGACGTGTATCCTCTTAGAAACACATCCCAGGTGGGGGGAGACGTGTCTCTTGGTAACCATGAAATAAAGAATTGGGTTCAAGCAATCAAGGTTGTTGTTAGCGTTTTGTATGTCAAAGAAAAATACATGTGATTAGATCTTTGAAGACATGGATTCTTCTACCAAAGAATTCATCTTTTTCGAGATGTGCAAGGATCCCATGATGTAGCTTCTGAGTTTTAGTGAGACCATGGCTATAAGTTGTCAATCACTAGAAAAACTCTTTTAGATTCTAGACATGTACAAGATCATCTCCAATATGATGCTTGCTATCAATTATATTTGAGTGAGGAGGAATCCATTGTGGAGGAGGCCTCAGGGATTCTGGTCAAATTGGGTGAAATAGCCAAATGTACATTTAAGGAGTTTGCTAGTGCAATTCAAAGGGAAACTTTCAAAAGACTAAGCCAAATGTACATTTAAGGAGTTTGCCAGTACAATTCAAAGGGAAACTTTCAAAAGACTGAACCCTGGAGTTGTAATTCATCCTTTGACTCTTTATGTTATGAATTACATTAAATTTTTGTTTGATTACATAAATACATTGAAATTGCTTTTTATTTGTAAAAAAGAACAAAACAATAGTCCTTCTAGGAAATCCTTTTCTATTGAGCTTAGAGGAGATAATAAGGGGCTAATAGGAGGCTTAGGATTTTTAGAGGATTGTCGATATAATGAGGACGCAGCAACCATGAATCACTCTCCTCTGGCTCAACAGTTTTTTTCAATTCTAGAGTTTCTAAAATGTAACCTTGATGGCAAGTCCATGTCGTGCAAGGACTCTGCACTCATATCTTTTCTTGATGAACAATGTCCACTACATTGTTTAGAAAGTCAAGGACTCTTCGCTCATAACACACCTGGGTGATGATTGGGTCAGAAAACACAATGGTCAGGCCAAGTAGTATGCAACAAATTATTAGAGGGTTTCTTATAACAAGGTTTTGTCCTGCCTCAAAGATGAAGGGAAACAATTCATTGGCACATATTTCAACAAGGCATCAAAGGGGCACTCAAAGAGAGGTTCAAGAGATTCAATACCATCTTTAAATAGGTTTATAAGACAAATTCGGTAATCCATGATCCTCAGCTTCATAAGGAGCTATGAATCTCCATTACTGAGAAACTTCTACCAGCTTATCGATACTTTTTGGGCCAATTTGAGATGTACTTGGAAGGTGAGAGACATGTAGAAAGGCATTTAAATATACACCTGAAGAATTGGAAATTTATCTTTTAGACTTATTTGAGGGTTTGTAAGGTTTAATACACAGTTGGCATTCCAAATCCCTTCCATAGCATTTTACTAGTTGTTAAGTATTTGATCCTATGTTGTGCTTTGAATTCCTATCTTTTATTTGAGTATATATTTGTGCTTCCAATTGCCTTTCCATCATTATTCATGGACAAGCTAGAAGAAACTTTTCTTTCCTATGATCATGACTTTCTTGCCAAAATCAATCTGTATTGTTTCTATTTAAACAATGATATGGAGGAAAGGGGTTTCCTTATATATTCTAGCACATTGGCAAGTGATGCATTATACTGTTATCTCTATAAAGCTCCTTATTTATTTTGTTGTTTTATCCCTCAATTGTTTATCACATCCCCAAACTTTGACTATGCTTTACTTTTACTTGCATGTAATTAGTAGATAAATTTTCATGGATTAATGATTTGACGTTTAGGGAAAATGTCAAGATAAATCAATGATTTCATGAGTTATGATTAAATGCATAGAATTTGACATGTGATAAAATGTTATTACGATTATTAAATTATGATTTATAAGGATTTACTAATGATGCACTAATCCTAGTCTGTGTGACTGTGAGTTGCAACCAGGAAATAGATTTCTATCTCTGAGAAAAGAGGAGAGCATCATCAGAGAGAAGGAAATAGATGTTTGGAAAGGAATGGGTTTTGCCATTTGAGTCATGTACTATATAATTAGTGAACCCTCTTGAGATGGGTAAGTAGCAATCGACTCTCCTTGTTAGTCCATATCGTCTCGACAATTTTCGATTTGCTGTCTAGAAAAGGTTTTCCTGACGTTAGACTTTGTTTGATATGGATAAAGTGTTATACAGTAAATATTTATGTTGTTAGGAGTTTAACAATTTTCCTTTGTCGGAACTTTCCTATATATTTTCTAGTGATTACCTATTTATTTATATCGTCGGTAACGCAAGGTTGCGAGGGGGGAGAAAACCTCAACCCCATACTCGCACCTTATCAAATGACTTATACCAACATCCGTAATGGTGGCAATGCTACCACCATATTGAAATATGATATGTTTATTTATTTATATATTAATAATATATATTGTAAAAGTGTATTTGTTTGTTTAAGTCTTAAGTTCTTATCATTTTATGATAAACTGGAATCGATGGCAAGACACTACGTACACATAGTGGTGCATGACCCCATGCTCCACAATAATGTGGAGAGAGTGGGGAGAACCATTGATGGTTCGAAGTGATCAGTGCAAAACGAGAGCATCTCCACATTTGCATGTCCTGTTCAGGGAGATTTTGTAGGAACTGGGAAGTTATCCCCGCAAGTGCAGGGAGTATATTATGTGTTAGAAACAATCTTCAAGAGGTTAGGAAGATTATGGGTAGAGAGAAACAAAAAGAGACTATGTAGTATAGAAAGACAGGGAGCACGATAGGTCTTGGAAGAAGGATAACAGAGAAGGATTTGAAGCTGAATAGGAAGGTCTGTGACTGAACCTTATACAGGTACATTGATAAATACATAAGTTTCAGTCGAAGCTTTGCTTAAAGCATGACTCTCTCTCTCTCTCTCTCTCTCTCTCTCTCTCTCTCTCTCTCTCTCTCTCTCTCTCTCTCTCTCTCTCTCTCTCTCTCTCTCTCTCTCTATATATATATATATATATATGGTGGTGTTTACCTAGTGCCTATGTAGGCTGATAACCATATATTGTGTCTTTTAAAAACTTGTTATAGTGGGTCAATACCTACAGGGTAATAACCATATACTGTGTCTTTTAAAAATTGGTTATAGTGGGTCGATACCTACAGGCCGATAACCTTATGCTATGTGTTTTAAAACTTGTTTAGTGGGTCAACACCTACTGAATAATAGTAATGTCTCAAACTATTTTCCATGAGACTCCTAACAATAACAACAGTTTGTGCTACTCAAAACGATAGCCAAAGGCTTCCTCTATGGACAAATAGGCAACTAACTATGGCTATATAAGACTTTTCTTGCCACGGGTTTTATAACCATAGTCTATGTAAACGATACTCCTGACTAAGTTTAGTGTTAAAACAACAGCATTGGCATACAGTGAAGCCATTATATTGTTTATTAAACCTTTTTGTGAACAGAGGATACCGGCAATCTAGTTGTTAACAAGAAGTTTTTCAGTTGTTATCCTCTGCTTCTAATTGCATGACAGAATGTCAAAAGATTGTTTAGACTCTTTGTCTTATTTTCTTATGAAAGAAACTCACCTGTGTTAGTAAACAAGAATGTTATGGGCAGAATAATGGGTTAAGATATTAGACTCCCGAGCCCCATATTACAAGATATTAGTCTCTCGAGCCCCATAATCATAAGATATTAGTTTGAGAGAAGAATAATGCTTATTATGAAAATGTATTATTGTGATTAATAGAACCCTTTGTGCTACATTACAGTATCAAGACGACCAATATCATGGTAGCCTAGAGAGAACTAGTGGTTGATATAACCATGTCATACAATTACATTCACTTGGCCTTGATTGGTAAGTAATCTAAATAAAATTTGAGTAGTAGAGTTGGTTATTATGATGGTATGTCAAAATATTCTTTTTACCTACATGCTACAAGAGTTTAAATGTCATTTTGTATGATGGGATTAGAGAAGATAGATCTCTAAGAGTATCCCAAATATGTTTAGTAAACATAAAATTCTTCTTATGGTTATATTGTCGATTTAAACCAGATATATTTATTGTCGACAAGGATTAGATGAGAATCCTTAGACCAAGGTAAGTACCTTGGATGAATTAAGAAGCTATTGATAAAATTATTCTCTATGTCGATATTAGACACCAAAACCAAGAATATAAACTTTTAAAACAAGGAATAGAGTGACAGGAAGTCATAGATTCAATGTTGCAAGTTGTAACGAGAGGCTTTTCAAAATACTAAGTCCTCATTTTGAACCATCCTTGGTATTGCATACTCCAGAAATCGGGAATAAAAATCTAAGTCAGGTGGACTACGGGTGAAACTTAGTCAAGTCACTCAATGACTAGTATTAGTCAAACTAAGGGTGTATGCACAAAGATGGGGGGCCAAAAAGTCACCACCATGGGACTTTTTGGTCCAAAACAAGGCAAAATGCGAGCATGTTATAACGTGCTCACATTTTGCCTGACATAAAAAGTGCAAAACAAAGTCATTTCTGCCATTCACCACAAGAAAACAAGTTTGTGTGCCAAAAACCTTAGAAGAAAGCGCGAGCGCATCCAAGGAAAGCCTCTCCAAACATGTTCAAGAGAGAAAACATCATTTTCATGATGCCACCTTACTGGTAAAGATGTCGTGAAGCAAATTTGGAGGGTCTAGCGGCTGAAGATGGTAGGGTTTGATCAATTTTTGTTAGTTTTAAAAGAATTTGTGGATTTTGCATTGTTTGATTAGTTTTTATATTGCATTTACAATTTTTGAGGCAAGAGAAAACCCAAATCCAGCTAATGATGGTGAAAGCAACACCCAAAACCCTCCAAACCCTCCAAACCCACCTTCATGTCCTCACAATGTAAGGGATAGTCAAGAAAACTACATACAAATAATAGAAGAAAACAAGAAACATCTTCAAACTGTTACTCAAACGCTAAACAATCCAATTGCAAGCACCGATCGTAGGAGGGCGCTTGCAAAGTCATTAGATGATATTGTTTCCCACACTGATTTGGTGACAAAACAAATCAGTGAATTCCAAGACTATAGGGAGAGGTGTCGGCAATATTATGCCGACAAGTTGTCATATGAACAAGTCAAGAATGAAAAAATTACAAAATCTCAATTATGTGCACACTTTATTAATCCCAAAACCGGCCAAAGATGAGAAGAAAGTTGCAAATGGTTTCCTATTCATTGGTGTAGGAATGAAGAAATATCCCAAAACTTTTGGGATAGATGGTACATGGTCTTCGATGAGTGCCCATGCAACAATGATGAGGTACCACAATATTTCTTGAGGAAACTCCATTGTGAGTTCGTCCTCAACAAGATTCCCAATTATTTTGACATTCATAAGTTCTAGGGTAGAGGTGGTGGCTCTGCCCAAGATAGACCTGGGGCTCAACGAGATGATAACCATGTGCCTGTACCCCTGTTGAGGCCAGAACATAGGTCACTCCCTTTGACTTTGAAGGAGAGTGTTGAGGTGGAGACATTACATTCATTGACTACTCTCACTCAAACTCTATAACAGCATGCCGATGATCTTACCCAGGCCGATGAGGGTGAGAGCAATAGGCGTCATGTGTCCCCACATTTGTGCAGTTCATGTGGGACCTGTGTGATTATGGGACGTAGGACACACGGCAGGATGCTACGACACAGGACGCATGGTAGGACTCTTGGTAGGATGCTATGATGTGGGAGCTGCATCCAATGATGGACACATCCATATTGGATGAGATTATTCTCACCAATGATGTCTTACAGACTACATTTGGTATTGACTCTTAGGTAATTTGTTACAAGTTTCATCTTGATTTAATATATTGTTATTTAAAATTTGTAATTAATTTTATATGGTTGTTTATATTATAAGTCAAAAATAACATGTATGTAATTGTCTGCGCAATGAAATTCTAGGGTCAGAGTCTTCATCTTACCTTCGTTAACTGTCCATTGGCGGGTTATGAGAGGAGGTCAAGTCAGCAGGTATGTAATTTATCACATGATCGTAATTATTGTAGGTATGTCAATGGTAATATTATTTGTGACAATTTGATGATTTTAATAGTCACCGACACCTCCACGGTTTCCTTGGTCCCCTAGACACAAATCCACCACTTTTACGAAGGTAAATTTAACCATTTCTAATCATTATGCATTTTTAAAATAATGTTATGTATTTATTTTGGTTGAATAATCTTGAACTTGATTTTCATATGCTGAATGTGGAGACTCCTCATCTTCGTGAGTCAGCATAAATAGGCATTGTTGCAGCCATGATGTCTTCAAATCCTTTGATCGAGGTATGAGCCAATAACATGAAAATGTCATAATTTTGTATTTCTTGTTTTCTCTCATGTCATTTGATGTACATAAATAATATTTATGTTTAGTCAATTTTGCTTCTTGATGCTTCTCACAGGAGGTCACAACTCCAGCCTGTCCAACTACGAACAAAGAAGCTAGAGACAAGATGATGGAGAGTAATCATCAGATGGCAGAAGTGATCGATTACATATGTGATGTTATATATTTCATGTACATTTTCTATAGTAATGTGCATATTGTTTGATTGTATTAATAGATGGAGTTGCATGAACTTGAATTGTCGAAGAGGTCTACTCGACAACAGAGAGAGGATGAGTCACGGATTGGCTCTCCATCTTCATGGTCACGCAAGGGCCATCGATTATTTCATAAAAGTCCATAGGAAACTAGTTTTTGGGACTTTCTTGTATGCCTAGATGGCTTTGTATGTACATACTTTTGTATGTACATACTTTTGTATGTACATACTTTTGTATGTACATACTTTTGTATGTACATACTTTTGTATGTTACCGATGTATATTTTTGTATATATGCCTATATGGCTTTGTTTGGACATGCCTATATGGCTTTTTATGTAAACTAGTTGTTATGTTCATGACATTATGTATATGACAGTTTATATTAAATATTTAATATGATGATCAATTATTGTTACAGGGATTTGGTTTTACACGTGCTAATTGCATTTGCTTGAAAGTAACTTATAAATCATTTTCAAATAATCCATTTTGTGCATATCTTGCAATCATTACATTCTGTTAGACTGTGCATTTCTTTGAGGCATCATTTCAAATAGTTCACATGCCTTGTCTATGCTTCCACATTTTCCATACATGTCTACAAGGGAAGCTGCAAATACAATACATGTGACAAAATTCCTATATCATTTATGCTTTGATGGTTGTCCCCACCATGTTCCCCAAATCCCATTCTGGCATAGGCAACAAGGAAGTTGGATAAGGTTGTACAATTTGGTTTTATACATGCCAAAATTTGTGTTTGATTGAAATTTACTTTTGTGCATTTGCTTGAGAGTTTTTAAAGCCTTGTGAAAAATCCATTTCATTCATATCTTGTAATCATTGCATTCCATGAGACAACATTTCTTTGAGGCATTGTGTCAAATAGTTCACGTTCGTTGTATATGCTTCCACACTTTGCATACATGTCTTGCAGGGTACTTACAACTACAACATTTGACAAAATTCCTATATCCTTTATGCTTTGATGGATGTCTCTATCGTGTTCCAAAGATACCACTTCTAAGGTTTTTGGAATTTGGCTTTATGTGCTCGCCAATTACATTTTCTTGAAACTTTCTAAAGGCTTATCAAAAAATCCATTAAATGTTCATATCTTGCAATCATTGCATTCCATGAGGTGACATTTCTTTGAGGCATCATGCCAAACAATTCACGTGCCTTGTCTATGCTTCCAGACTTTGCATACATGTCTCTGAGGGCAGTTGTAACTACAACATCTAACAAAATTCCCATATGTTTTATCCTTTGATGGATGTCCATTTTGGCATAGGCAAGGAGTATACTGGCTAAGGTTGTGGAATTTTGCTTTACACCCACCAATCGCATTTGCTTGAAAGTTTCTAAAGCCTTATCAAAAAATCCATTTTATTCATATCTTGCAATCATTACATTCAATGAGGTGACATTTCTTTGGGGCATCATGCCAAACAGTTCACGTGCCTTGTCTATGCTTCCACACTTTGCATACATGTCTACAAGGGCAGTTGCAAAATTACAACATGTGACAAATTTCCCATATACTTTATGCTTTGATGGTTGTCCATATGCTGTTCCAAACAATCTATTTTGGTGGATGTCCATACCCTATTCCAAAGATCCCATTTTGGCATTTACACCTGTCAATTGCTTTTTCTTGTATGTTTCTAAAGCCTTATCAAAAAATCCATTTTATGCATATCCTGCAATCATGGCATTCCATGAGACCACATTTATTCGAGGCATCATGTCAAACAATTCACTTGTCTTATCTATGCTTCGACATTTTACATATATGTCTTCTAGGGTAGTTGCAACTACAACATCTATCAAAATTCCCGTATCCTTTATGCTTTGATGGATGTCCATGTACCATGTTCCAAAGATCTCAGTTTGGCATAGGCAAAGAGGATGCAGTCAAAGGTTGTGGAATTTGGATTTACACCCGCCTATTGCTTTTGCTTGAAAGTTTCTAAAGCCATATCAACAAATCCATTTTGTGCATATCCTACAATAATGACATGTTCCATGAGACCGCATTTCTTTGAGTCATCATTCCATGCAAGTACAATATTTGATAAAATTCCCATATGCTTCCACATTTTGCATACATAGTTGTTGTACTAGACTCTTTTTGTATCTTGTCAAATAGTTCACTTGCCTTGTCTGTGCTTCCACATTTTGCATACATCCTGATAGAATAGACCTTGTAGATGTATGTAGCATCATGATGCATCCTGATGGAGAAGTTGACCTTTTTGATGTGTTGTTTGGTAGCAGACCTTTGTTTGTTGATTATTGCAGACTTGGAGGAAACAACTTTATGATCCTCTTGCAGTGTCAGACTTGTAGGCTTGATAGATTCTCTTGCATATGTGTTGTTGCAGATTGCAGTGTTATTGCATTTCTATGTTGGCATGGTTTCTCACTAAGTTGACTAATTTGGATTAATGGTACATGTTCCATGGAGTGGCTCTATGCAACTCTTTCTTTTGTATTGCTTGGTCTAGCATATTGAGGTTGTTTATTGCTGCAATAAAAAGTAGCATTTGTTCATTCATTTGAAGCAACATTGGAAATTGAATTTAACGTTAGCCAAGGAGGTATTATCTAGTGACAGTGATCACAGTGTTGTCTGTCAAGTGTGACAACACTCCACACTAAAATGCATAATATTAAGGAGTAATCAAATTTTTCTGTGGTTTGGTGTTTTGGAGTGACAATGGTTTGGTCATCTTTTATGCATCACAAATTGAATTCAATTTATAGCTCTTGTTTATATATATATATATATATAATGTTGCTCTTTTGTACCAATTTATAGTTATTGCACATCTATTAGTTACATAGTTTGAACATGTTAAACATAATATGTTGCATATCCATTAGTTGCATAGTTTTAGTTTGTTGCACAGAGAGGATGTAGTCAAAGGTTGTGGATTTTAGCTTTACACCTCTTCGATAGTTCAAGTTCATGCAGCCCCACTTGTTAATACAATCAAACAATATGCACATTACTATAGAAAATGTACATGAAATATATATACAATCAAACAAAGTACAAGTAACCATTTGGGAAAGTTTTATGCATACTTACAAATTAATCCAATGAACCATCTAGGTCTTCTCTACTCTTTATTGTGTCAAGTATTGCCTCATGGTTAGACTCATGCACCTTCCACAAAGTCTTGTTCAAAGGTCTACCTCGATATTGTATCAAATGAACATTGGTTTCCATGACAAGGTTCGAGTAATGAAGAATCTTTCGATGCAGGTCAAAGTCCTAAAACAACCAAACATTAACACTCTTATGTGGGTACCTTCTAAGACATGTTCCAGTAATGACCATTGAGCCTGTAGGGTATTCGATGTTTTCTCCATCTGTAACTAGGGACTTCAATTTCTTTTTGGCCTCAACATGACACAAGTAATAATATGTTCCCTCTTTGTTATCTTCATCTGCAATAACTGCATAAACATGCCCTACAATGATATGTGCAACAAATTAGATGAAATTAGTCAACATTAAAAAATACTACAAAGATAACATTAGGATTTATTTTGAAAACTATGCAAGTAGATATATTACCTGGTTGAACAAGATTTGATATGTGGTCAAAGTCGACTGATGATTCCATCTTTGTCAGGTCCAGTGTCGTTGAGGGTCAATACGTGTTAAGTGGGCTAAGATAACTTAACTGCCATTTGTCAACCCACTCCTTTGACTCACACTCATTCCAAGCTTGAATTGTACATGAAGAACAAAAGCATGCCATCTTCCGCATATGGATACTCCATGAACCTGTAATTGAGCTTCTGAAAGAGTGTAGTTCACTTGATCTTGTCAGTGTACAACAGTCCTCATATGGTGTAATGTTAGTATCATATAGATCAACCAAAAAAATTTACGAACTAAAGACTTACCTTCATTACTTAGACCCGTCAAAGCATTACACCACTCGACGATTGATTTTGCATATGTCAACTTTGTATTGTTTTTATACTTTAACTCTTTTCGTGCTATGACTCTTTTGATACATGCTCCTGCACTATCATGCTCCCCCTTTCCATGCTCGGCCTCACAAAAGTTCCACATATGTTGAACACCTGTAATATTATGCATCTTGCTCAACCAATAGAAATTCCATGAGTTCTTGAATTGTGATGCACGGTTATCTGACCATATGATATGTTAACTGAATGATATGCCCCTTCTAGCCAAATCATTGTAGAACACCTGAAAGCAACCTTGCATGAACTCCATGGAATACATGCGATCATCACTTATATAAAAATGATACTCCCTTATGATCTTTTTGTCATCCTTTGTACTATCATTTGCACGAATGAATGCGATGTGCACAAATATAGAAACCTGTATCGAGTTGTAGTATTGGGATTGCACCTCACGATGTGGCTGCAGACTGTAGTTCTCTGCAAAGTCAACAACTGAAATAATGCTACCAACTAGAAATATGTCTTTGCATAACTTGAATTGCAAGTCCAACCATCAAGCTCTATGGGCATGTCTTACATACTCATACACTATATTGTCACGAAATATATACATAAACTGATACACTGGAATCTTTTGAATAACATATTCACACCTCTTTTCTTCTTTACCATCTTTTGTATTGTATGCCATTGTTTTATACTTGCCAAACTCTACTAGTTCATTTCCAACCGCATGTGTTCTTTCCATATGTTCACATATTGGCATACGTTGCAAGCCACTGCAATGCTAACATGTGCCATCCAAGCATAATTTCCTGTAGAATATTTGACCTTCCTCTCTATCACATAAAATTATTGATATGAAGTCTCTTGAAGTAGTTGGTGGGGCGCATATGCCACAATCCTACAAAACATTGTTAGTATGCAAATCTAAACATATAGATTGATAAACATCAAAATGGTTAGAAAATTCAATATGTAATCTACAATAACAAGTAGTGCGTGTGTGATTTATTTTGACATAGAAAGGTTTTAGCATTTTAAAATATCTTTGAGAATTTTTAATTTGAGGATACATCTTTAGAAATTTACCAAAAAACTGTGTTTGAGTCATATCCAAAAAATGCTTTGGATGTGGCTCACAGTTTCGACTACCGATTCTCCTTCTTACCACATCCCTTTGATTCAGAGATACCCTTGTGTAATTCTTCCAAAAGTCTTCAATTAGTGATCTCAAAGCTTCAACAACAACTTTGTCTTTATGTGGGAGTATCCCAAAGAGTGCCCACAATTCATTAGTGTTTGGGTCCTCAACTCTTTCACGTCTTCCAACATCTCTCATTAGAGCTTTTCTACTCATTTTCAATGCTTGACTTGTCTTTCTAATGAGGTGAGCTTTTTTTGTTTGTTGGCTTACTATTATCAATGTAATGACACATCGTGTGACATTACTATCCTTAGTGCGTGAGGTGGAACCCACACTCTCATATGCACTCATTAGATTCTTGAGAATTGATTTTTCACTTGAGGCATTTGATGTTCTTAGGCCAAGAATATTCATAGTGGGCCTAAATTTCAAATTTCTCATCAATTCAACAAATAGTTGACATCTTCTAGTTTCATTTAAATTCTCAAAGAATAATTTCCATATCTTATTCGCATATCTTTGGCAAGTGCGCATGGGAATCTTATCCTGTATGGGCTTCAATACATTCTCATCAATACCGATTAGAAACTTAGGCTTCCTATGCAAAATTCTAGGAGGCGTTTTAATTGGTAAAGTAGACTCAACATTAGGAATTTCTTTAATATTTACTTGAGATGGGATAAATGATGTACCTTCAATTGGAGGTGAAAAAGATGAAAGTGACGTACCTTCAACTTGACGTGTGAATGATGGCGTAGAAAATGAAAATGCAGATGTACCTTCTACTTTACCTGTGAAAGATGGAGTGTCTCCAATTCGAGAAGACAATGATGGTGTTCCTTCAACTTGACCTATGGATGATGGAGTGCCTCCAACTTGGACATTCATTTTCCCCATTGAATGGAGGTTTTGCATTCGTTCCCTTTGTGCCGCCAATTCCATCTCTCTCTTAGCTTCATTAGATGTGTCTTGTTCCTCTTCAATTAGCAATGGTGGAATGTCTTCTTGTATGGTTGATAATTTCCTACTTTCCCGAATTTGCCTCATTTTTTCTCTTTTCCTCTCATTCTCAGCTTCACGCTCTTCTGGTGTTAGAGTCTTTGCTCATTTCCTTAGCATGATGATGATTTCTACAAGCATGATGAATAAGACAATGATAATTAGAACCTTTATAATGACAATGAATAATGGTCACAATGAAAAAATACAAAATAAGTTATCATGTTTGGTGATTTGCATCACTTTAGGAGCTCCAATTTCATGAAATTCATCATTGTCCTTGTTTATTAAGATATTATAGACCATGATCAAAATTGAATCATAAATAGGACCAAAATCATTAAAAGATATGATAGACCAAAAAATTGTCCCAAAAAGCACTCAAATTCCTTGAATTCACAACATCAAGATCATGAGAAAACTCCCCTAATTCTTGATTATGTTCATGTGTGATCATTTCCTGGGCTATGGTAGTATTATGGAGGTCTCTAAAATACTTTTACACTCATCCAAATGCACAAATATCATGCACCTCCCCTTGTGGTGAAAGACTAGCTTGATTTATACCCATTTTCTCAACCAAATCAACTTGTTTTTCATGTTCATGGCTATTGTAGGTTTGATAAAAAGTCATTTTTATTATGCCTAGGTTGTCCTAGACATGCATAAGGTTCATAACTTCTGAAAAATCATTTTGTTGTTAATTTTCTTGACCCATGAAAAAAGTTATAACCGCTGTCCCAAAGTCTAGAGGACGACGTGTGAAGACAAAAATCATGACTTGAATGAATCCCTTTGTAAGTAGTTTCAAATGGGGTGTGGGTAATTAATTAAACCCTAATTGTGAAGAATATCATTATGAATAAAAGAGGAATGTGGATCTGGGAGGTCATCAAGATGTTGTCTTAGTAAGGATAATCATTATGAGGACTAAATATATTGAATGCTATTAAAGTATTTGTATAAGCTCTAAAATGAGAACAACTATACAAGGCTCGTGGGACTATCAACAAATCTTCTATGAATGTCATCCTATAAACCTCCAATCCTATTACAAAACGAAGATGGGGATTGTATTAAGTGTTTAATAGACTATTATGATGTCATTAAAACTCACACATGCTATCATCAAGATGCTAGTCATAATCATTACACTTGGTAGGTATTTATGTGATCATGTTATCATGTTACAATAAAGAATTACCAACATCCATAGGATAGTCCCTAGATGATTGTCATTAACGCTCACGATTGTCATGAGACATTTACCCAAGGTGAGCCTATTTAGCATCAAGGAATTAGCCAACACGATCACAAGATGTTAAACTTTGTAGAAGGATTATCATGAAGGCAACTAGAAGGTAAGGAAAAGGGTTGTCATACCAAAATCACTGAGAATGATGGGACAGTTGTGCATATCTCTTCCATAATAGTTGAAAATGGACATCTTCATAACCATCCATACTCTAATGGATTGGCAAGGCTGCCAATGAGTTGTGAAGCACACACACAAGTATAAGGACAACATGATAATTCTTTAGGACTAATCATAATAGTTTTTGAACAAAGGGCAGTCAATATAGGAAGATCATTAAGGAGAAATTCATATGCAACTGGGGCTTTTGTTGAATTACACAGTGGTGAAATACAAAATGTTAAAATACACATTGTGTAATATAGTATTAGGGACAGTTATGCTATAATCATGAATTGTTAATGTTTGTATAGTGGTAATGAGTATGGACCAATACAGATATAATAAATCTCCCATTTGATGGTTTATCAAGGAAGATCACCTATTATTATCCATGAGACTAATGTTGCCCACTATGCACATGATAACTATTCACCAACATTGTCGATCAAAAGACAATCCAATCTACATTTTCTTCTAAACTCAGACCTACCTCAGTGACCTAAGTGATGTATGTGCAAGGATAGTGATAGGAAGGGGATATTTTTATGGGGATGAGAGGATTTTGTGATGGCGGTGATGGGAATTTTTAACTAGTGACTGCCAACACCTTGTCTATATGGGATTGCCAAAACAATGGCAATACTGTGTATGTTTTGCGCCCTAATTTCCATTTCGAGTAAATAAGAAGTTAGTTTTTACTATAGGGGAGGTCTGCATATAGGGTATTTGGAAGAAAACCATAGCCTCGGTCTCAAATTTGATTGTGAAAGGCAACCTATCAAAATTCCATGATTTGGACTATCCTAAGCAACATTTTGAAATTGTTTAGCAAATTGTCAATACCCTATCTATGAATAAATCTCTCCACACCTCAAGATTATTCTAGTGAAGTATTTGTCAAGTGACTCATGAGATTCTACAAGCTTGTGAAATAAGGAAGAAGACTATCTTAATTAAGAAGAGATGTCATTCAGCTACTCCCTATGGCAAAAAGGAAGACAGTCTCATGAAATATGTTGTGAATATTAGTGACAAAATTATGCTTTGGATTAGTGTAGAGAGTGAAGAAGGGATATCAATAGACAATTATTGAAGTCAAGGCTCATTAATATGGTAATGCCAAACTCAAGTAGATAATCATGTGCATAAGCTAAATTGCCATAAAGGCCACTATGAAGAAGGAGACAACCTGCTGTCATAACCAACACTTAGGATAATCATGAATAGGTACAAATGCCTTGCTCAAGAGTGTTGTTGATCTTTGCAATGAGAATAAAGGTGAGGATGGGTGTTGTAGAAAGATATCCTAGACAAGTTCATTGTATGGAGACATGACTATCATATTTAGATGCAAATAAGACTGTCACAGCTATGAGGGCAGTCATAACATCCTAACTATCTACAACTATCACACCTAGTTCTAGAGACAACCATTATTGTTGATCGCTTCATGCACATGATAATAACTTTATTCTTAAGGTTCTAAGAGGATTATTTTAGATATTTTTCAATACAGACAAAAGGTGAAAGTTTGAAGAAGATTGACCAAGTGCTCATAAAGGATTGTCATGCCATAACTGATTTATTCAAAAGGATAGTCATATTCATGAAACTTGGATTGAGTTTGATTTCATTTGAGGTGGTGTGATGGAGTTTAATTATGTTCAATAAGTTTCAAATACGACTATCCTAACACTACAAACCATTGAAACACACATGAAGGAAATCTAAATTGCTGAAATACATAGTGTGCAATTCACTGAGTAGTCCTAGGGATAGCCATCTAGGGTTATTGTGATTAGATAATTATGGAATGATGAAGCCACTATGACATGATGAATTATATGAATCATGAATACAATAATGGAGATCCATGGAGAAAACCAAGGAGGACAAGATAAGACACCAAATTTGTGAAGTTGCCAATGGCAACAAATTTACCACCTAGCTGTCCTTAACTAATCCATGATTCCAAATGGATGTATTTGGATTCTATTGACTAAAAGTGACTTATTTATGATGAATATAATGCTCAAAATTGTTTCTTGCACGTCTAAGAAGTTGGAAACAAGTGGACATTAGCTAGAGCTATCTTGGAAACATGAATATTTGGAGACATACCTAGGACTATTATAAAAATCATTAGACTAATCTCTGTAATTTAGGGTACTGAAAGGTATATAGTCAATCAAGGTAACCACCATCATGTGCTAACAAATGACAATTAAGAAATTTTGAAATATTGTTGTGTCATGTGCATACAAATCATCATGAATAGGTGCATAAGGAATGTCCTAGCCCAAGACACTAAAGAGGTCTCCACATCCTCCAACCTTCACCAAGAGAATTC